>WNWU01009046.1:1918-14856 GCA_012654045.1 Ptyas mucosa | reverse complement strand
ATTTGTTAATATGTATTGATAAATTAATAAGATGTTTGATTATTAATTAAAAAATTATTATTATTATTATTTTTTATTAAGTGTTTTAATTATAATTGGACCTTGATGGTTTAAAAGTGGAGGACGGAAGAGTTTATATAGTATTTTATTTTAAATTTGGGGTTTTTGAATGAGGGTTTCTTTTTTTGTTGTTGTTGTTGTTTTTTGTTTTAAATGAAAGAAGTTATAAAATATTTTGTTAAATTGTATAGACCTAATAATTTGTTAAGTATCAATTAGCTAAATTGAGTAATGATAGGTTTGATTAGGTAATAATTGTTTTATTAACTGCTGTAATTATAAATGGATATTAATTTTGTTGAATTAGATGGAATAAGAAGAAAGAAGACTTGCTTTCCTTTTATCTATTTGTTTAATGATTATGATTATGATAAGTGTGAAATGGAGTTTAATTTAGAGAATTTGAGCTGTATTTTATCTTTTATTTGCTCTGGGAAGTCGGGGGGGTGGTTGGGGAGGGGGGAGAAAATGTATGTAAAACTTTTAAAACTTTTTCAATAAAAAAAAAATAATCAAACCCCCTCCTTGAGCCTGCGCCTGAACCTCCAAGACTTCTTTTTCTCTCTTTCTTGCTTCCTTTACTTCCTTTCTTCTTCTAGTTTCTGGAGAGGATGAACCTCTAGCCTTTAAAACATTGGTATAAAAATCTCTTGCCTTCCATACTGTGTTAAGACGATATCTCTGTCCTGAATAATTCACCACCAATCCAGTTGGGACCTCCCATCTATACTGTATCTGGCGCTTTCTAAATTCTTCCACCAAAAAAGCATAATCCTTCCTTGTTTTCAGCATTTTGGGAGGAATGTCTTTCAAAGTTAAAACTTCCTGCCCCGCCACTTGAAGTTTATTTTTATAGGAAGCCTGTAAAATTTCATTTCTCATCCTCCTTGTTGTAAAGTAAATCACGATATCTCTTGGTAAATTTCTCTGTCTTGCCACCCATGAGTTGACGCGATAAATTTTGTCAACTTGGCAGTCTAAATCCTCCCTTCTTTCTCCAGTTAACTGTGCAAAGGCTTCTGAAAAGATCTCCCTCAAATTCTCTTGGTTATTTTCTTTCAATCCTCTCACTCTTATAGCGAATTCCATCAATCTATATTGTATCATCATGACTTCTAAATCAGCCTTCTCCATCTGTGTCTGAGCCTCCTCCATTTTATTTTCCAAATTCACATTAAATTGGTTAACCTCCTCCAGTCTTTCATCTAACCTTTCAATATGGCTTGCCAGACCTTGAAATGCAAAAATAATATCTTCTCTAATTTCCTTATTCCGTTCTTGAATTACATCTGACAAATCATCTGCTACTTCCTTCATTTTTTCCCCTACAGCTGAAGTAATTTTGACTTCTAAGGCAGAGGTTTGTAATTGTAAAGCTTGCTGTAATGCCTCCAAAGTTAAAACTTGTGGCTCTGTTAAGACTGAAGCTGATGCTGGCAAAGCTTGCATTTTGTAAGAATGGGCAGGAGAGCTGCCTGTGCTTTTAGGCACAAGAGTCTTTATTTGTTTAGAAGCCATTTTTCAGACCAAAAATTTCAATTTAAATATTTTTCACCAGCCAGAACAGTAAGTCCATTAAATCAATTTAAATTTCCAATTAGTTTCCAGTCCTCAATAAGTTTTAGTTTGCCTGCAGTCCAATTTAACTCTTCTTTCTTTTAAAGCAAATTCCAGTTATTATCCCCACAAACTATCAGCGCTGTAAAATGCTTTGAAGTTAAGTTTCACTGCCACGTCCAATCAAGGCTCGGCACCATTTCCTTTCACTTTCTTCACTTAGCACTTAAGAAGGAAGTTGTAAATACAGTACACAGGAGTTAAAGTTTAGTACTTGCAATTAGAGTCCCTCCTGGCTTCGCTCTGCCTGCTATTGTATCCAATATGTTGCAAAATTGTTGCAGGAGTGGTCACGGCATCTTGTTCTGCTTAAAGCAGAAGCGTCCCGGGTCCGGAGCTTATTGTCAGGCTTTTACGGAGCTCTAACCCTTCAAGCCCCCAGAATTGTTCCTGGGGCTCTTGGGGAGCTCTACCCAAGCCTGGCTGCTCTCTTCCCCCTCTTTTCCGGAGGGGAAAATTTCCAAGCCACTAGACAGCTGGTCTTCACTGTTCTAGTGGCTTTAACGAGACCACAGGGCTGGCGCTCCAAGAAGAGCTGCCATCGAAGCCTGTGGCACTACCGGAAGAGCTTCTTATTATGGAAAGAGGTATATTGCGGTTAAAATCTATAGAGGAGTTAAGGCAGAAAGGATAATTCAAACATGGTTTCAGTACGGACAGTTGTATACTACATGGAAGGAGGATCAGAAAATTGGTATTTTACAAAATGAGGAAAATTTGATAAAACAAATTAGGGATCAAAACCCAATGCATATTAAAAGGTTGTATAATGCATTGATAGAAATAGATTCAGAAATGGAATTAGTGAAGGATTGTATGATAAAATGGGCACAAAATATTGAGGAACCAATAATGATGGAAACATGGGAAAAAATATGGATTAGAAATGTAAAATTTACTCAAGCCCCAAATTTGAGAGAAAATTTTTACAAAATGTTTTATAGATGGCATTTAGATCCTAAAAAGTTATCTTGTATGTACCCAAATTTACAACCTACGTGTTGGAGATGTAAAGGTGATGATGCAACATATTACCATATATGGTGGACATGTAGAAAAATTAAGGCATTCTGGATTAAGATATGGTGGATTTTGCAAAATATTCTTAAAAAGAAGATAAAATTTACCCCACAGGTTTTTTTATTGGGTATAATTACAGACTGCACGGTTATAGAGACTAACTTGACTTTGAACTTAATAACTGCAGCCAGACTTTTGGTGGCGCAGTATTGGAAGAAGGAAGACTTACCTACTATTGAAGAATGGACATTAAAAGTAACTAATTTGACTGATTGACTTCAGTCCTTTTCCAGGATTGATTTTATTTTAATAACTACTGATCTTTTCCCCAGGGTGAAGACTACGAAGATTTTCCCAAGAACGTTAACTGATCACAGCCCAGTCTGGGTAGAAATGGAGTATGGGAAGGGACCTAAACGGTCCTGGAGGTTAAATGAAAATCTGTTTAGATATGAGGAAAATGTAAAGGAATGTAAGAGATTTATGAAAGAATTTTTTGTTATAAATATGCAAAAGGGTACCCCTGTGGAAATGGTGTGGGATGCAAGCAAAGCATACATGCGAGGTATTTTGATATATTTCAATAATAAATTAAAAAAGAAGCAGGGGGAAAAAAGAAAATTGTTAGAGGATGAAATAAAGAAAAAAGAACAAATGTTGATAGCGAATCCAGTAGATAATAAAATTAAAGAGGTAATTAAATTACTTAAAGGACAATTTAACATGTTGATAGCAGATCAAACAGCAACTAATTTACAATATGCTAAACATAACACATTTTGTAACGCTAATAAACCGGGTAGGTGGTTAGCATATTTGATGAGAAAAAAGCAGAGCCAAAGGACAATAGAAAAAATAAAATATAAAGGGAAAGTGGTTTATCAGCAAGAATTGATAAAGAAGTCTTTTTTAGAATTTTACTCAAAATTATATATGGCTGATAAAATTCAAGATACAGATATAGATAGATACTTACAAAAAGAGAATATTTTGTTAGTTACACAAGAACAGAGGGATATTTTAAACCAGCCAATAACTTCTGAAGAAATTACGTCTGTAATTAAAGAACTGAAGTCTGGTAAGGCCCCAGGTACGGATGGTTTGACAGCGGTTTATTATAAAAATTTACAGGTAGAGATGGTGGACCCACTGAAACAATTATTTAATAATATACAACAAGGTGGAGTGGTACCTCCATCTTGGAAGACAGCTTTTATTGATCGACTGAATTGGCAATTTTTACTTAACTTATTGGAAAGGATGAAGTTTGGAAATCATTTTGTGCAATCAATTAAGGCAATATATCAGAGACAAACAGCTCAAATAATAATTAATGGAAGCTTAACTGATAATTTTAATATAGAAAAAGGTACAAGGCAAGGTTGTCCCTTGTCTCCATTGTTGTTTATTTCATCATTAGAAATATTGCTGAATAAAATACGTGGATCAGAAAGTATAACAGGAGATGGACTTCCAGCGGCGCCGCGCCCACGTTGAGGACGGTCCGATATAAGCGCCCATTCCGTGGCTTCGTAAAAGCCTCCGATCAGCTGTCCAACGCTGTCGGAAGGCTTGAAAAGTCTCTCCCCGGGCAAAGGGGAGAGTGAAGAGCAGGCTGGTGGGGGTAGAGTTCCCCGAGAGTCCCCAGAGTAATCGCTGGGGTGCGAAGGGTGAGGACTTCCCAAAAACCAGCCAAGCAGCTCCAGACCAGGAATGACTCTGCATTGGCAGAGCTAAACGCCGCGACCGCATCTGCAGGGTTTTTTCAAGATTTTTTCTAACACACAGGCGAGACCAGCCAGGAGAACTAAAATTGCAAGTATTTAACTTAGCTCCAACTTTTTTGTGCATTGCCTCCTTCGGAGCTTTTAAAGAACTAGATACAAAATGGCGATTGAGGCTTGAAAGGGTGTGAAAGTGAAAGTGACTTTGAAATGCAGATAGAGCCTCTATTTGTAGCTAAGAAGTGACTTTGTTTCTGTGCTAGAAGGAGGAATTTTTTTTAAGGACTGTTTTGAGCAAAGTGAAAAATTGTTTTCTTTATTTGGCTGCTTTTAAATAAAAGGAGAAAAGGGAAGAAAGAAGGAAAGGGGGCAAAAATTCTTTTTTAACTTTAAGATGGCTACGAGACCTCCAGTAGTAAAGACTCTCCCTACAAAGGGGCCAGGCAGTGCTGGCAGTTCCCCTGCTCATACTTCAAAAGCTCCTACCCCTCAAAGAGAACCACAGATTTTAACACTTGAATTGCTGCAAGATACTTTGAAAGATGCTTTAAAAGCTACAGAGAAGAAGCTTACAGCTGTGATTGAGGAGAGGACAGAAGGGCTTACAGCAGTGATTGAGCAAAAAATCAAAGCAGTGTCAGATGATATTTTAATACGGAATAATGAAATTAGGGAAAATATACTCTATGCATTTCAAGGGTTGGCAGCGCAAGCTGAAATGTTGGAAGATAAAATTCAAGAAGTAAAAGAGGCCAGCCAAATTCTGGATAGTAAATTCGAGCAGGCCCAAGGAAAAATTGAGCGATCTGAGGCTGATGTGACCATGATTCAATACAGAGAAATGGAGTTTGCTTTAAGAATAAGAGGGGTGAAGGAAAATAAACAAGAAAACTTGAGAGAGAAGATGGTAGCAGCACTGGCACAGTTGATGGGGGACCAGAAGCACGAGCTGGACTGGCAAATTGACAAGCTATACAGAGTCAACTCATGGGTGGCCAGGCAGAAACATTTACCTAGAGACATTGTAATATATTTTACCACAAGACGTATACGTAATGAAATTTTACAGGCCACTTTTAAAAACAAGCTTCAAGTGGATGGACAAGAAGTGATGACAATGAAGGAGATCCCCCCGAAAATGTTAAGAGTTAGAAGAGAGTACTCTTTCCTGGTGGATGAGTTAAGAAATCGCCAGATACAATACAGATGGGACGTTCCAGCCGGTATAGTGGTTAACTATTCTGGAGAAAGATACAGGCTCAACACAGTGGAGAAAGCAAGAGATTTCTACTTAAATGTATTAAAGGCTGGAAGGCCAAAATCGCCTGAAATTAAAGGCAAGAAACAACTAATTGAGGAGAGACCACAGGAGAGAGAAATTTGCTTGCAATAGCACAGGGGGGCATTGCAATCTCGACCAGCCAAGAAGACCTTCTTCAGATACAGTTGATTGACATATCAGTAGAAACAAAGGATCAAAGACAGACTAGAGCTGCAACAGCTAAACGTAAAGAAGAGCTAAGACTGCAACAATTACAGATGGTTCCACAAGAAACTATCAAAACAGAAGCTGTGGGAGGAGCTAGACCCAAAGGTCAATTAAGGCGTGAAAACCAGCAAATGCTCCAAAGGCTTCAGAGATTTAAGGATGGGAACTAGGTTCCTAACCTGGAATGTTAATGGTTTGAATTCACCACAGAAAAGAAGAAAAATATTTTGTTATCTTAAACAATTTAAAAATGATGTAATTTGTTTACAAGAAACTCATATTAGATTACAAGATCAAAAATACTTAATAAACACAAGATTGGGTGTACATTATGTTGCAGCAGCACCAGATAAGAAAAATGGTATAGTTATCTACCTGAAGAAGGACTTAATTGCAAGATCAATTGAAGCAGATGACCAAGGAAAATTTTTAGCAATAGAAGTACTAATAAAAGAGATGAAAGTACTTATAGTGGGAGTTTACGCACCAAATCAACAACAGGATACTTTTTACAGATTATTACAAAGAAAGCTGACAGAATGGAATTTTAAATTGTGCATTTTGCTCGGTGACTGGAATGGAGTTATAAATGTAAAGGAAGATAAGATGGGACCTAAACAAAGTCTTTTTACAAGAGCAAAATTGCCAAAATCTTTTTTTGATTTGATGGAGGATTGGGAATTGAAGGATGTTTGGCGGGAGAGAAACCCAACAGACTTTACTTTTTTCTCAGACCGACATCAGTCCTTTTCCAGGATTGATTTTATTTTAATAACTACTGATCTTTTCCCCAGGGTGAAGACCATGAAGATTTTCCCAAGAACGTTAATTGATCACAGCCCAGTCTGGGTAGAAATGGAGTATGGGAAGGGACCTAAACGGTCCTGGAGGTTAAATGAAAATTTGTTTAGATATGAGGAAAATGTAAAGGAATGTAAAAGATTTATGAAATAATTTTTTGTTATAAATATGCAAAAGGGTACCCCTGTGGAAATGGTGTGGGATGCAAGCAAAGCATATATGCGAGGTATTTTGATATATCTGAACAATAAATTAAAAAAGAAGCAGGGGGAAAAAAGAAAATTGCTAGAGGATGAAATAAAGAAAAAAGAACAAATGTTGATAGTGAATCCAGTAGATAATAAAATTAAAGAGGTAATTAAATTACTTAAAGGACAATTTAACATGTTGATAGCAGATCAAACAGCAACTAATTTACAATATGCTAAACATAACACATTTTGTAGTGCTAATAAACCGGGTAGGTGGTTAGCGTATTTGATGAGAAAAAAGCAGAGCCAAAGGACAATAGAAAAAATAAAATATAAAGGGAAAGAAGTTTATCAGCAAGATTTGATAAAGAAGTCTTATTTAGAATTTTACTCAAAATTATATATGGCTGATAAAATTCAAGATATAGATTTAGATAGATACTTACAGAATGAGAATATTTTGTTAGTTACACAAGAACAGAGGGATATTTTAAACCAGCCAATAACTTCTGAAGAAATTATGTCTGTAATTAAAGAACTGAAGTCTGGTAAGGCCCCAGGTACGGATGGTTTGACAGCGGTTTATTATAAAAATTTACAGGTAGAGATGGTGGACCCACTGAAACAATTATTTAATAATATAAAACAAGGTGGAGTGGTACCTCCATCTTGGAAGACAGCTTTTATTTCTTTAATACCAAAGGAAGGAGAAGATCACTTAGATCCAAAAAATTATAGGCCTATATCACTATTAAATACAGATTACAAGATTTTTGCTAAAGTATTAGCAAATAGATTAATGAAAGTTATGCAACAAATGATACATTATGATCAAACAGGTTTTATAAGTGGCAGACAAATGAAAAGTAATGTAAGTCACATTGTAAACATATTGGAGTATTTGGGTAGGAATAACCAGGTCCCTGCAACATTAATATTTTTAGATGCGGCGAAAGCGTTTGATCGACTGAATTGGCAATTTTTACTTAACTTATTGGAAAGGATGAAGTTTGGAAATCATTTTGTGCAATCAATTAAGGCAATATATCAGCGACAAACAGCTCAAGTAATAATTAATGGAGGCTTAACTGATAATTTTAATATAGAAAAAGGTACAAGGCAAGGTTGTTCTTTGTCTCCATTGTTGTTTATTTTATCATTAGAAATATTGCTGAATAAAATACGTGGATCAGAAAGTATAACAGGAATCAAAATTAGGCAGCACGATTATAAATTACATGCATTTGCAGATGACCTGGTGATTACCTTAACCCAACCATTACAATCTATTAAGGCTCTGATGGATATAACTAAGGATTGTGGACAAGTATCGGGTTTTAAAATAAATGCAGCCAAAACAAAGATAATAGCTAAAAATATGATGGTAAAACAAAAAGAGGAGATGGAAACTATAACGGGATTTGAAGTTGTTAAAAAGGTTAAGTACTTAGGGGTTAATATCCCAACAACAAATATGAAATTGTATCAGCATAATTATGAACCATTATGGCATAAAGTACAAGTAGAGATGCAAAGTTGGGAAAAATTGCAACTGTCACTGTTGGGAAGGATAGCTGCAGTCAAGATGAATGTTTTGCCGAGGTTTCTGTTCCTTTTTCAAACGATACCTATACTTAAAAATGATAAAAATCTGAAGGAGTGGCAAAAAGGTGTAAATACTTTTGTTTGGGCAGGGAAGAAACCACGAGTAAAACAGGGAATAATGCAGGATGCTAGGGAAAGAGGAGGCCTTAAAATGCCTAACTTAGGGTTGTATTATGATGCGGCTGTCCTATCAGCAGCTAGTGATTGGGTTAATTTAACGGAGGAAAGTATATTAAATATAGAGGGGTACGGCCTGGTTTATGGCTGGCATGCTTATCTATTGTATTATAAAAGGGTGGATACTATTTTTAAAAGCCATATATTAAGAAGTGTTCTGTTACGTGTCTGGAATAAATATTGATATAAATTAAATGATAAGTTACCAATTTGGACAATACCCAGACACATGATAGAGAACATAAGTATAGAGCAAAAACAAGATGGGATTACATATAAAGAACTTCTATATAGGGATGGAAACGTATTTCAACTAAAAACTATTCAACAATTAAAAGAGGAAAGAGTGATTAAAACATGGTTTCAATATGGCCAGCTACAGGCCAGATGGACAGAAGATCAAAAAATGGGTATTTTGTGTCAGGATGAAAACTTAATTAAACAAATTAGGGATCAAAGCCAGAGGCATATAAAAAGGGTATATAATGCATTAGTGGAAATAGACTCAGAAACTGAATTAGTTAAGGATTGTATGATAAAATGGGCGCAAAATATAGGGGAAGTAATACCAATTGATACATGGGAAAGTATATGGGTTAGAAATGTGAGATTTACACAAGCTCAAAATTTAAGAGAAAATTTTTACAAAATGTTTTACAGATGGCATTTAGACCCGAAAAAGCTAGCTTGTATGTATCCAAACCTTCAGCCCAAATGTTGGAGATGTGATTGCCAGGATGCTACATATTATCACATATGGTGGACATGCAAAAAAATTAAGGTGTTTTGGGTTAAAATTTGGTGGATTATTCAAAATATTTTGAAGAAAAAGATTAAGTTTACGCCACAGTTCTTTTTGTTGGGAATAATGACGGACTGTACAGTAATAGAAACTAAGTTGATTTTAAATTTAATAATGGCAGCAAGATTACTGGTGGCACAATATTGGAAGAAGGAAGATATACCCACCATTGAGGAATGGACACTAAAAGTAGTACATTTGGCAGAAATGGCGAAAATTTCCTCATACCTTAAAGATCATTCGAACGAAAGATATATAAGGGAATGGAGAAGATGGATTGATTATATCCAAAACAAATATCGGACTAAAAAACTTCAAATTGCTTATGAATGAAATATTTGACTTTGTTAGTGTTTTATGTGTATAATGTTTTGAGTGCTAGGAGTTAAAGATCTAGGGTTAATCTAGTTCAATGTATTGTTAGCAGATTTTAGATTAGGTTTCTAGAATGCTGAATGTTAGACCCTGTGCTGGTCCTGGGAAGTTCAGGGTGGGGGGAGGGGAGGGGGGGAGGAAAAAAATGTTTGTACTTTGTATAAAACTTTTTAATAAAAAAAAAGAAAGTATAACAGGAATCAAAATTAGGCAGCACGACTATAAATTACGTGCATTTGCAGATGACCTGGTGGTTACCTTAACCCAACCATTACAATCTATTAAGGCTCTGATGGATATAACTAAGGATTATGGACAAGTATCGGGTTTTAAAATAAATGCAGCCAAAACAAAGATAATAGCTAAAAATATGATGGTAAAACAAAAAGAGGAGATGGAAACTGTAATGGGATTTGAAGTTGTTAAAAAGGTTAAGTACTTAGGGGTTAATATCCTGACAACAAATATGAAATTGTATCAGCATAATTATGAACCATTATGGCATAAAATACAAGTAGAGATGCAAAGCTGGGAAAAATTGCAACTGTCACTGTTGGGGAGGATAGTCGCAGTTAAGATGAAGGTTTGGCCGAGGTTTCTGTTCCTTTTTGAAATGATACCTATACTTAAAAATGATAAAAATTTGAAGGAGTGGCAAAAAGGTGTAAATACTTTTGTTTGGGCAGGGAAGAAACCACGAGTAAAACAGAGAATAATGTAGGATGCTAGGGAAAGAGGAGGCCTTAAAATGCCTAACTTAGGGTTGTATTATGATGCGGCTGTCCTATCAGCAGTTAGTGATTGGGTTAATTCAACAGAGGAAAGTATATTAAATATAGAGGGGTACGGCCTGGTTTATGGCTGGCATGCTTATCTACTGTATGAGAAAAGGGTGGATACTATTTTCAAAAGTCATATATTAAGAAGTGCTCTGTTACGTGTCTGGAAGAAATATCGATATAAATTAAATGATAAGTTACCAATTTGGACAATACCCAGACACATGATAGAGAACATAAGTATAGAGCAAAAACAAGATGGGATTACATATAAAGAACTTCTATATAGGGATGGAAACGTATTTCAATTAAAAACTATTCAACAATTAAAAGAGGAAAGAGTGATTAAAACATGGTTTCAATATGGCCAGCTACAGGCCAGATGGACAGAAGATCAAAAAATGGGGTTTTTTTGGTTACAAAAGGTTAATGTAGGGTTAATGTAGTTCAATCTATTGTTAACAGATTATAGATTAGGTTTCTAGAATGTTGAATGTTAGACCCTGTGCTGGTCCTGGGAAGTTCAGGGAGGGGGGAGGGGGTGGGGGGAATGGGAGGGGGTTGGGTATGTGGGAGGGAAGGGGGGGTGGGTTAGGGAGAGGGGAGGGGGTGGGAGAAAATGTTTGTACTTTTTATAAAACTTTTTAATAATAATAAAAAAAGTAACTAATTTGGTGGAGATGGCCAAAATCTCTGCATATTTGAAGGATCACTAAAATGAGAAATATATACTGGAATGGAGAAGATGGATTGACTATATTCAAAAAAAATATGGGACTAAAAAGTTGCAGATAGTTTATGAATGAAGTATTTAGATGAAATCTTTTTATATTCTTATAATTGTATTTGGTACGTAAGGGGAGTTAAAGGGTGAAGGAGGGTTAAGAGCTTATAGTTTGCTTGTTTATGTTTGATGATGTTTGTTAAATGTTATACCCTGTTTTGCTCTGGGAAGTCGGGGTGGGGGGAGGGAGAAGGGATTGGGTGTGGGGAAGAGGGGGGGAAAAATTGTTTGTAAAAATGTTTTAAAACTTTTTAATAAAAAAAGAAAGAAACCTGGCTGACTACTAACGATCCACAGATCAGCTTACCAGGCTTTGCCTCATGGCATAAACCGGCAGGCAAAGTCAATTTAAGAGGGAGGGCAATTGGGGGCCTAACCACGATGATCAAAAGGGATACGGGATGGAAGGGTGAAGAAATTTCTTTAGACCCTCAATTCCAATATATTCTGCCTATTAGATTTTCATTCAGGGGGATGGACTTAATCTTAATTAATGTATATATTGCTCCTTTTGCACTCCACCTTCTAGGAAGGGATTTGTGGGATGAATTAGATTCAGTATTAGCTACCTTAAAGGGATGCTTTCCCCAAGCAAAAATTATATTAGCCGGAGATACTAACGCAAAACTAGGCCCCTCAATGAAGAGCTATGCTAAGCGAGGCCTGGTACCAATTGGATACTTTTATAATGAATTCACCTGGACCTCAATGGACAAGAGGGCCAATAAATATGCCCAGAGGTTAATTTCTCTGCTGTTTATGAATGATATGCAAGTACTTAGTGGCTTGAGTGATGGGTATATATATCCCTATACTTTCTCGTCTTAACAAAACATCAACCTCTATTGATTATATTTGCACTTCCTCTAGTTTAGTACACCATTTTTCAGATGTAAGAGCTATATTTAGAGAGGAAAGTGACCACTTTCCCATCACGGCTCTGGTCTCACTCTCTTCAGAAGTTAGGCCTCATTTAAGAGAGGAAATTGACACCTTAGTAAACGCCCGGGTTTATAATTACAAAAGGTTATATTGGCACAGACTTGATGTT
The DNA here is from genome assembly GCA_012654045.1 of Ptyas mucosa. NCBI lineage: Eukaryota > Metazoa > Chordata > Lepidosauria > Squamata > Colubridae > Ptyas > Ptyas mucosa. The sequence goes on along the minus strand of WNWU01009046.1, from coordinate 2,381 downwards.
GAATCTGTGACCACTTATCTGGGCTCAGACGAAGCCAGACAGCTAGCAAGGGAAATTTCCCAATCTAAACCCGGAGACAACACCCCAATATCAGCTTATATAGAGCTAACTTCTACTCTTAAGAACTTAATGATCCAGAATGATAGTAAAGTAGATGGGATCTCTAGAAAGTGGTTTGATGACGATTGCCATAGGTTGAGGGCAAATCTAAGAGCCGCAGTTAGGAAAGTTAACTGGTCCAGACAGGATGGTGATTATTCAAATATGGTTCAACTCAGGAGAGCATACAAATCCCTCCTGAAAAACAAGAAAAGTTGCTATAACACCAGGATATGGAAAGAGGTAGAAATGGCAGCGAAATCCCAATTCCCTACGATCTTTTGGCATAAGATAGCCGGTATCTATATATATCTATATATATCTATATATATCTATATATATCTCTATATCTCTATATCTCTAT
>WNWU01009040.1:500-12101 GCA_012654045.1 Ptyas mucosa | reverse complement strand
CAAAACGGAATCTTATAATCCCAATTAGTTCGGTGCCTTCTCCAGACTCTCAGCAAGGCATTTCTAAGTAAATGACTGTTAAATACTTTATCCACTTTGGTATCATAAAATAAGTATGCATGCCAACCCCAAACCAGGTCATGGCTTTCTATATTCAACAAGTCAGTCTTAGTTTTCCCAAACCAATCACTTAATTGTATCAATGCAGTTGCTTCATAATATAATCGAAGGTTTGGGAGTTTAAGACCACCTCTCTCACGAGTATCTTGCATTATTTTCAGTTTGACTCTTGGTTTTTTATCATTCCAAATAAATTTGTTCAGTCCTTTTTGCCATTCTAGCAATGGTTTGTCTGATTTAAGCACCGGTATCATTTGAAATAAAAAGATCAGTCTAGGTAAGACATTCATCTTTACTGCTGATATTCTTCCAAGCAGTGATAACTGCAGTTTCTTCCAGTTTTGCATATCTTTTTGTATCTTTTGCCACAGAACCTCATAGTTATTTTGAAACAGTTTAGCATTGGAGTCTGTGATTTGTACTCCTAAATATTTGACCTTTGAAACAGTCTCGAAGCCTGCCATTCTTTCCAGTTCCTTTTTTTTGCTCTCTGTCAGATTTTTGACAATCATTTTAGTTTTCTTCTGATTCAACCTGAAACCAGATACCATGCCATACTCTTCTATAATATTTTTCATCTGGATTATTGAGTTCATAGGTTGTGATAGGGTAACAACCAGGTCATCTGCAAATGCCTTAGTTCTATAGTCCTTTTGCCTTATAACTATTCCAGTCAAGGAATTCGAGTCCCGTATTGCATTGAGTAAGACTTCTAAAGTTAAAATAAATAATAACGGGGATAATGGACAACCTTGTCTGGTGCCTTTTTGTATGTTAAAATTCGATGTTAAGCATCCATTGATAATAAGTTGTGCATGTTGCTCTTGATAAATTGCACCAATCGCTTGTATAAACCGCTCCCCCAAATCCATTTTTTCCAAAGTCTTAATTATAAAGTTCCAATTCACGCGATCAAAGGCTTTTTCCGCATCCAAAAAAACCAGCACTGCAGAGATCTGTTTATTCTTATCTAGATAGTCCATTAAGTCTATAACTTGCCTAACATTCTCCTTCATATATCTGCCTTCAATAAATCCTGCTTGATCATGATGAATTATCTTTTGAATAACTGGCATCAATCTGTTGGCTAGTACTTTTGCAAAGATTTTATAGTCTGTGTTTAATAAAGATATTGGTCTATAATTTTCTGGTTTCTTAGGACCTGATTCTTCTTTCGGAATCAATGAAACAAAAGCTGTTTTCCATGAGGAAGGTATCTTACCTCCTTGTTGTATATTACGAAATAAATCTTTAAGATGCTCAATCATTTCTTCTTGTAAAGTTTTATAATAAATTGCAGTTAAGCCATCCGTCCCTGGAGCTTTAGCTGTTTTTAATTGTTTTATAGCAAAACTGATCTCCTCCACTGTTATCAGTTGTTCCAAACTTTTCTTTTGGCTCGTTGAAATTTTTGAAACTCTCTTGTTTTCCAAGTATTCATCTATAGTAATATTCTGTATGTCATCTTTAGCATATAACTTAGTATAATATTCCAAAAAGGCTTTTTTGATTAGATCTTGTTGGTAAACTTCTTTATCAGCATATTCAGTACTATCAATAATTCGTGTCGATGCTTGCTTCCTCAAAGTATACGCCAACCACCTGCCCGGTTTGTTAGCATTGGAAAAAGTATTGTGCTTTGCAAATTGTAAGTTAGTTGCCGTTTGGTCTGCTATAAGCATTTGAAATTGATCCTTCAGAAGTTTTATAGCCATTTGCAATTTTCCGTCTGTTGGTTTTTGTATCAATTGTTGTTCTTTCTTTTTTATCTCAGATTCCAATTGTAGTCTTTTCTTCTGCTGACTTTGCCTGTGTTTAGAATTCATTTGAATTAGTACTCCCCGCATATATGCTTTAGCTGCATCCCAAACTGTTTCAATAGGGGTGCCTTTGTTCAGGTTAAATTTAAAAAACTCCTTTAAATGCTTTTTGAGTTCAATTATATTCTTTTCATATCTAAATAGATTCTCATTTACTCTCCAGGATCTTCTTTCTCTTTTACCCATCTCGATTTCCATCCAGACCGGACTGTGGTCAGTCAAAGTCCTAGGAAATATCTTTATTTTCTTTACTTTAGAGAGTAGATTAGAAGTTAAGAGAAAAAAGTCTATTCTGGAAAAGGATTTGTGCCTGTCTGAGTAAAAAGTAAAGTCCAGTTCATTTGGGTTTCGAATTCTCCAAATATCTTTCAATTCCAAATCCTCTTTCAGTTCGAAAAAAGCTTGTGGTAATTTATTCCCTATTTTGGCCGTGGTTTTTTTATCCAATCTAGGTTGGATTACTCCATTCCAATCGCCCATTATTATAGTGTTTGAATAGTCCCAATCCAAAATTTTTAAATGAAGTAGCTTGTAAAAAGTTTCCTGCTGTTGATTTGGGGCATATATTCCGACCAACAAAATTGGTCCGACATCTGTAATAACTTCAACTGCAATATATCTTCCATCTTTATCTGCTTCTATAATTTTTGCTACAAGTTTCTTATTTATATATATCACCACTCCATTCTTCTTTTCCTGATTTGAAGCAACAAATTGCATTCCCAATTTTGAATTTATCAAGTATTTCTGATCTTGCAATTTTACATGAGTCTCCTGTAAACAGATAACATCATTATGAAATTGTCTCAAATAGTGAAATATCTTCCTTCTTTTTTGCGGAGAATTCAATCCGTTTACATTCCAAGACAAAAATTTAAGTGCCATTTGACCCTGTCTGAAGTTTTGAGAGCAATTGTTGAAGATTCTCTCCTACAGTAGGAATCTTCGGTTTAGCTCCTCCCATGACTTCAGCTTGCTGTTTATCTTTGGTTCTTTTCTCACGCTGTGGCTTACTATATTCTTGCTGCTGTTGCTTCATTTGTTTAGACATTGCTCTGGTTATGCGTTGCTCTTCCACTTTAGATGTTGTTACTTCCAAAGCCATCGCCTCCTCTGTGATAGTTTTAGACATTTCTTCCAAAGGAGAAGCTTCGAATGGTGCAAAAGGATCAACCACAACACCACCTACTGCTCCCATTAATTCTCTTGCCTCCCTTTGCGACTGCCTTATTTGTGCTTCTGTTTCTTGATCAATCTCGGCTTGTAGTTGAGCTTCTTTATCTATTGGTGAAGATGTGCGTGGAGGAGGAGAACCCGCTTTCAAAACATTGTAATAAAATTCTTCTGCTTTTTCAATAGTGTTAAGGCGGTATCTCACTCCTCGCAGCCTGAGTATTATACCTATTGGGGCATCCCACCTAAATTGTATGTTCTGTCTTTTCAATTCTGTCACCAAAAATCCAAAATCCTTTCTATCTCTTAACATTTTAGGCGGTAGTTCTTTAAAAACTCCAATCTCACTTCCATCAACTTGAACTGTTGTAACAAAAGAATTTTGCAGAATTTCATTTCTCATTCTTCTATCTGTGAAATATATAACCACATCTCTAGGCAGTTGTCTTTGTACCGCCACCCGAGAATTAACTCTGTAGACCTTGTCCATCTTGCACAAAACCAGATCTGGTTCCACTTTCAACATAACTGCCAAAGCCTCTGCACAAATTTTCCTAAGATCTTCTCTGGTGTTCTCTTTAACACCTCTCAATCTGATAGCATATTCCATTGATCGAAATTGCATCATAGTAATCTCATTTTGCATTTTCTGTGTAACTTCTTCAATTTCTATAATTTTTGAGTCAGAAGCTCTGAATTTAGTCTCCATCTCTGAGGCAAGATTCTCCACTTTTTTATCAATCTGCAGCGCTACCTCAGACAGGCCTTTAACCACTGTTTGAATATCTTGTTTGAGTGAGTCATATTTCTCTTGAAACATTCCTTTAAGCTCCTTCTCTGATCTTTGAATTTCTTTAATAATAATATCATATTGGCTTTCTTCCTTTGTCTGAGATTGCAACTGCGCTGTTTGAGGCTGCTTCTGTTTATGTATGGGGGAGCCCCCCCCCTGGTTGCTTTGTTGCCATTTTACCTCTTAAAGATCTTCCTTTTCCACAAACTCTAACAACTTTTCCCAAAAAGTTCTCCAGATTCAATCAGGTCTATAAGAGTCAGTTGGTATTTTTATTTTATGTTATTTTGTTTTTTTGAATACTTCTGCCGCTTCCAGCCGGATTTGTTACTTTAAAATGTAGCCGGATACAGTAATCAAATTACTTTCACTTTCAGCTCTCTCAACTAAGAACAGGCGCCATTTTTTTCCCTCCACTTTCCTCAAAGCCAATTCACTTTCACTTTAAAAATTCTTTAAAATAGTCCAAAAAGCTTCCAATACTTGCTGTTTAGTGAGAAGTTTGAAATCTTCCTTATTTTTCTTTGTTATTGGTAATGCTGCCGCGCTGTCTTGTTCTGCTTTAAAGCAGAGTTTCCCAGTCGTCCGGAGCTTCAGCGGGGTGGATAGGGAGTCCCACCCTGTTAACTCCCCAGAAGCAAGAAAAGCTTTCTGGGGGTCTCACAGGGGACTCTACCTGCAGGGCTCTCCTCACAAGCCCTTTGAGTCTCGGAGTTTTACGAGCCGTTTCAATTGCCGAAACGACTCTTTTACGAGCGATCGGGCTGGCGGTCTTCAAAGGACCGTCCACAACAGCTGACGGCAACAGCGGAAGCCCTCTTATTGTTATTGATAGTTTATTTTTTGTTTTGTTTTGTGGGATATTAGTGGTATATAAAGTTTAATGTTTCTTTTGACTTTGCACAAGAAAATGTTGTAATGGTCATCAGAAGTATTACAGCCAGAGAATAGAATTTGCCAATCAAGATATGAGAGTTCATTGTCTATGAGATCGTAGTTGGCTTTTTTAAACTTATAACTGGAAATCCCATCATTATGATGATTTTTGTGAGGACATAAATTGAGACAAAAGTCAATCATGCTGTGGTCGCTGTTGGAGAATGGTTCTTTTATTTGTAGTCCATAAATTGAGTTTAAACTGTTGCAGAAGATGAGATCAAGGCAGTTGTTGAGTCTAATATTGTTAGTTACTAGTTGATCAAATCCCAGATTAGTTACAGTATTGTACAGGGTTGCATGTATAGGTTCAGTTGTACATTTGTTTAGGGTCCAATTAATAAGTGGTAAGTTAAGGTCACCAAGAAAGATTATAGGGTGTGGGCAGGAGGCTGTCCATGTTAGAAGTGAAGTTAACTTGTTCATATGTTCGATGTCATAATCTGGGGCTCTGTAACATAGTAAGAATTGAAATGTGGTATTTAAGGACGGGTCACAGATGATGGTCTCAGGAAGAGCACGCTCCTGTGTAATCCTGTTGAATATTTTTTAAATATTGGGACTTTTTGTAGAAGATAGCACCACCACCTCCTCTACAGATTTCACGATCAGATTGGCAAACATGATAGTCTCTTACTGTGATAATGGAGTCAGGGAGGGATGTATTCAGCCACATTTCACAGACAAATATAATGTCGAATATAGCCATACTTAGTAAGAGGAGGAATTTTATTTATAAGGCTTCTTGCATTAAGTAGCTTGTATTTAAGGTCAGTAGTAGTTGTTGTAGAGGAATTTAGGGGTGTGCGTGCCTAGTTTTGGATGTTAGGGGGTTGGATGGAGGAGGATTGGGTGTTAGGATGTGGGTTGTTGGACTTTCTTTTGATACAGTTGGTATGGTAATTGATGGCACAGTATCTCCTTGGTCTTGATATCTTTTAAGTTCCTTTTTTTTATAAGAAAAGTTTTTATTGGTTAAAAATATACAATATTATGGTTTACAATATGTTGAATTTTCAATATCTTTATAAAAAAGATATTTAGGTTATTATTTTCTCTTTTTTAAATTCTCACACAACAGACGTTATTATGTTAAATCAAAACAAACAACCGGATTATATAAAAGTTATGTAAACAAAGAAAGCCAATAGCCAAAATATTATACAAAGTACAGTAAAAAGAAGGAGTAAAGAGAGATATCAAAAAAAAATTAGATAATAGATTCCCCTCCTTTCTTCATTTCCTAGCTCTAGCTCTTAGAACCATGGCCTGGCCTCCCCCCTCCTCCCGGGCCGCCACAGCCCCGCCCGCCCCCACTCCTTGTTCATCTAATACTTCCCCCTCTTCAGCTGCTGTATCTTTTCCCTCTAGGAAGGACTTATGCTGCTCAAAAAAGGCCTTAGCCTCCGCTACGTTATTAATTTTCTTCCTGCTGTCCTTCCAGAAAATCATCAAACCCTCCGGAATCAACCACCTAAAGCCTACTCCCTTAAGGTACAACTTGTTTGATAAAAAAATAATATTTTCTCCTTAATTCTCGGACCTGTCTGGGAGGCTTTAGGATGGTGACCTCCTTGCCCCTGTACACCAGCGCCCCCAGTCTTTGTTTTCTCAATATCTCATCTCTCAGTTCCCTTCTTACAAATTTAATATGGACCTCTCTTGGGACACTATGTAAAATTGCAAATTGTGAGTTTACTCTATACACCAGATCCACATCCCTTCCAGTAGACTCCAAATCTCTTTCAAGAAATTCACCCAACATTTTGACCATCACTTCTCTCAAATTTTCCTGGTCGAGTTGTTCCACGTTTTGAAACCTGAGAAAATAAGACATCTTATCCAATTGTAAAGTTAACATTGCATTTCCTCTCCCTTCTTCCACCCGCTGGAGTGCCCGTACCTCCCCCTCCAGACCCCCCATCTTCTTCTTGTTTTGCTCTGCCAGCTGTTGAACATCATTTAAATCTTTTTTCGTAAGTGTCATTTCAGATTTAATTTCAGATAGTCCTTTTTGTAGATCATTCAATTTATCCAATTTCTGATCCAATTTTGCCAGTCTTTCCAAAATTTTTTCCATGTCAGCTGCTGTTGATTTGTGGCCCTTGGCCATCTTGCAATGATAGAAGATGAAAAATCCCAAAAAACAAGCCTCCAGGAAAGAAAGAGGGATTGACAGTCAGTGTAATTTTTCCAATTTCCACCAGTGGGCGCTCACAGGAGCAACGAGTCTGGAGTGCAGAGTAGGTCAAACAGGAAGCTCGAGGTGGGTAATTTCTTCAATCGTAAACAAAGAAGCAGGAAGTCGGACCGCCGCTATAGCTCTCCACCGGGAAGAGAGGCCACCAGACCTCTTTGACAAATTCTAATTCAGCCATCCTCAAGAAAAAGTCAACAAAGGAAGGGGTTTCTTTCCATTTCTTTCCCCCTACTTCTCAGCCACGGCACCTTTCCAGCTACAAGGGGGGGGGAAACTCCAACCCCCCCCTCTCACCTCCAGGATGCCTTGTCAGCTCTCTGCTCCTTGCAGTTAAAACTCCGTCATGCCACCTCAACTCTCCGGTCGACCAGCTCCCAGTCCGCTGTGTCTTGCAGGTAAGCGCCGGTCCCCTTAGGCGCTGTGGTGCCTCAGCGGCCCCAGAAAAGGCCGCTGATTGCCTCCCTCCCCCGCTGGAGCCTCGGGCGCACCAGCATCGGCCTCCTGGCCCCTGGATGTGAGGCAGGGGACCCCTGGCGAGCCGCCCTCAAACGGCAAACGCCCCCAAAATTAGGGCGTTTGGCCCAGGGGGCCTCCAGATGGGGGGGATCGGACACTGGGGCCAGAGCTAGCCCGATCAGTGTCCATCGCCTCCGGGACCGGGACCGGAAGCCGATGTCTTTTAAGTTCTGATCAGAGTTCATGGGAGCAGATTTTTTGCAATATGGATAAGTCAGGACACAAACAAAGTTTGTTGATGTTGGTTTTGGTGATGGAATTTATTGTATGGATGAATATGCATTTGATGGACTTATTTTTGCAAACAACTCTGCAAAATCATGGAGCCACCGAGCCATCGTTGTACTTGAACTCAGGGCCATCTCTTGAAATTTTGATAATGTCATCAGGGGAGATGTTTGGTTTATGGGAGTTTCTTATAATGTTGCAAACCTTTGTGATATCATCAGATTTGTCGTTGTCATCCAGGCCAAATAAAATAGCATTTAGATGTTTCTGTTCATGTTCAATGGTGTCTTTAATAAGTAAGGATATATTATTTGGTGGGTTGGTATTATTTGCTGTGTTGATGGTTACTTGTGGTTGTGGTTGAGGTTTTGGTTGTGGTAGTGGTTGTTGAATTGAGATAGTATTTTGAGCATTTAGGTATCTATTTATCTGTTCTATATTTTTTTTCAAGAGATGTTAGACATGCTTGTAAACTTGCTTGTAAACTTGTTTGTAAACTTGTTTCTAAACGTGTTACTAAGTGTGCATCTATGGAGTCAATGGATGGAGACGGGATATTTTGATTGTCATTTTGATTGCCTAGCTTAGGTAAACATGATGGACATAGACAAGGAAATGTTTCTGATGCTTGTATGAGATTTGCTATTTGTTTGGTTAATTTTAAACAGGTGTGGTGGGCGTAATTGTCAAATGTATGGCATTTAATAATATATTTTCATTATTATTGATAGTTGCAGAACATTTAAAGCATGTACTAGAATTGTATAGGTTATTAGTAGAGATATGTTTTTTTGGGGGGGATTGGTAGTGGCTTTTTTGGAGTTTTTGCTTGGCATGCTGGATTTGTTTTGTAGATGTATAATCTGTTATTTGTTGGTATGGATTACTTAATCTCTTATTTGTTGGTAATCAGTGATACACTAATCAATAACAACAACTATTCAATATGGCAGGCAATTAACTAATTAAAGCTGCAGTAATAATAGTAATTAATTACACAATGAATCAGCAAATAAAGTCACTCTAATCAATTAATCTAAAATAGTAATCTACTAGACGATCAAACAACTAGACAATTAATGCTAAAGTAAGCAATCACTATCAATTAATTATACTAAACAATAAATCTGTAATCAGTGAATCAATTTAGTTAATCAATACTATTGAAAAACATTAACGAAAGGGTGGGATAGCGGTGGTTTTGAAGGTAGCAGCAGCATCAGTTTAAAAGATAGTAGCAGACAAAATCAGCAGCAGCCCACTTCCCACTGCTTTTCGCTCACCTGCCTTGTTTTGTATAGTTCGGGATTTCCAACAAAAACTTTTATAATTCCCCAAAGCTTTTCAAATTCCAGCTTCTTACTTTTGATGTTGTTTCACCTTAATTTTTATTTCACCTTAATTTTAAGATTTGGATCCTCAGGATCTTAGCATTTATTGTTTATTATTTATTTATCACTATTAAGATCTCAGCATTTATGGGCATTATCTCTTTTGGCAATTGAGTTGAGAATGCAATATTTAATCCAGATTAATTACAAATACAGTGTCATTCTGAATCTTAATGGAATCTTAACAATTCACCAATGACTTCTTATAACAGGTATTACATTTTAGGTGAAAATGAGGCATACTGTAATATTTTTCTATTAAAATGTTTGTTTTTATTTTTAAATTTATTTTATAAGCAAATTCCTGCACATTGAATGCTTTAAAGCTCTCTCTAAGTGGTTTACAGGGCCAGCATATTGAATAATCTGGGTCCTCATTTTACTGACCTCGTAAATTTGGAAGGCTATATGTAGATTACCTTTCTACTTTTGGTGTGTACTGCATGTGCGCGCACACCTTGCATTTGATGTGTGGTGGGCACTGCACATGCACGTGCGCACTGCGCATGCACAGCCAGCAAACCAGTAGTAAACTGGTTCAGATTTCACCACTGCCTCAGGCATTAGGCTAAAATATTAGATGATCCCAGCTACATGGCTGTAGGACTCTTGAGGACTTTGACAGAATTGCATTCGTGTTATTCCATTTATTTTTATTTGAATTATTTTGGTTTTGTTAGTTTTAATTATGGTTAGTTTCCTGGATAGATAAATGTCTGCAATAGTTCTTCCTGGCTTATTTCTTCAACATCTAATATTCAACCTCTGAATGTAGAAGCTTTACTTATTTTTCATGAATAACTAAAACTGATATATATCCCTCCTAAATTATATATGTCTAAGTTGCTTATACCTATTGCAAAGAGATGAATGGCATGCAAAATGTAACTGTGATGGTTAATAGTTCATATACCTTCATTTACGATGAGCAAAAATAGGACATGGCAACTTAGTTTTAAGAAAGCAAGCAGTAGACTTCAGCAAAATGAAAGTAGCATTTCTTAATTTTTTTAGGCTTTGTGTCATCTCCAGAAACTAAAAACAATGGATATTTAACATTTTGATAATTCCACTACTGATTTTTATGCTCCCCTCCCTATTGTTTTGTCTTTTATTTTTGCTGAGGATGCAGAAGAAAAAGCAAAGAAAGAAGCAGAGGAGAATTCTCAACAGGGTACAGATGACAAGAAAACAGAAGGAAATGAAGGAAAAAAGGCAGCTGAGGGTAACATTACCACCAAGTCAGAGAAAAGTAAACAAGGGAATAAAGAGGGTTTCTCGGGAGATGGTAAAAGCACCAAAATCAATAAAAGTAACATAAATGGTCACCCAACTGGTGGTAACAAACATGGAACTTCTCAAGGAAAAAATGTAACTCAGATGGAAAAGGGGGCAGAGTCAAAACCAACAGGAGGAGAGTCAAAACAGCATATACAGAATGGTAAGTGCATCTGTCCTTTCATGGAACTGTGAATTTACTGGCAAATTCACTTCTCATTTAGGTTCTCTAAGACTGGTAGATAAATCACTTAGCTGGATATTTGTGTTAATTTTAAAGTAACATAGTACTGTAGTGATTAAATATATTAATACTATTGATATTATTGAGTGTGCTATTACCTTATAAATTGAATTACCTATTTTAGCAATTTTAGAAAAGCAAAATTTGAATGGAGAACCCCAACCTAGTGCCCTCTAGAACTTTTTGAACTACAACTGGGAATTCAAGAAATAGATGCAACAATTCTATGGGTAGCAGACAAGAAGAATGTGGTAACATCAGTGTCTTTCATTGTATAACAATGTATAATATAAATATCATATATATTTATCATATGTAAATATACGTGTGTGTGTGTGTGTGTGTGTGTGTGTGTGTGTGTGTGTGTATGTATCTTCTCAAGTTTTTGTGGGTATGTATATGCACAAAATTAAAATCTCGGGTGTTTTCCCGCATCATAGTAAATAAGTTAGTTAAAATGTTTAACATTCTGGTTAAAATCCTAGCTTAAAATCTTCTTAAAATCCTTACAGAGCACTCTGCAAGGTCCTTTAAAACCTTAGGTAAAATCCTATCAGTACCTTAAAAGTTTTTCTTTCTAGCAATGTTTCTACCAATTTTAAGCTAGGATTTTAACTAGAATTTTAAACATTTTAATTAACTTATTTACTATGACGTGGGAAAACACCCAAGATTTTAACATACATACATACATATCATATTTCCCCGAAATTTTTGAAATATTTTTTGAACCCTGAAATAAGTGCTTGGCCTTATTGCCATGTGCTTGAAAGCTTATTGAACTTTTTATCAGGGGATGTCTTATTTTGGGGGAAACAGGATATATACTGTATATATAAGAATGATAACTGCTCATTAATTCATCATTCTGATCAATGTAATATTTGCCTTCGATCTAATTT
>WNWU01009027.1:0-12948 GCA_012654045.1 Ptyas mucosa | reverse complement strand
TTTTTTTGAATGAGGGTTTCTTTTTTTGTTGTTGTTGTTGTTGGGTTTTTTTTCTTTGTTTTAAATGAAAGAAGTTATAAAATATCTTGTTAAATTGTATAGACTTAATAATTTGTTAAGTATTAATTAGCTATATTGAGTAATGATAGGTTTGATTAGGTAATACTTAATTGTTTTATTAACTGCTGTAATTATAAATGGAGATTAATTCTGTTGAATTAGATGGAATAAGAAGAAAGAAGACTTGCTTTCCTTTTATCTACTTGTTTAATGATTATGATTATGATAAGTGTGAAATGGAGTTTAATTTAGAGAATTTGAGCTGTATTTTATCTTGTATTTGCTCTGGGAAGTCGGGGGGGTGGTTGGGGAGGGGGGAGAAAATGTATGTAAAACTTTTAAAACTTTTTCAATTAAAAAAAAAAGTACATGAGAAAATAACCGAACAAAACACTGAGCTTATTTGTCTAATGGGAGATCTGAATGCAATAGCAGATCTGAAAAAGGATTATAAAAGTAATCAAAATAATAAAAAGAAGAGAAAGCTGTTACCTAACACATTTTTCAATTTAACAGAAGAACTAAACCTGATAGATATTTGGAGGTTTCAGAATCCAAGAGAGCAGAAATTTACCTATTATTCTAGCCCACACAAGTCCTGGTCAAGGATTGATATGATATGGATTTCTAAGATTTTAGTCCAGGAAGTAGAAGCGGTAGATATTGGGATAAATGAGTGGGCGGATCATAACCCGATATCAATAGAATGGAAAGGGCAAATACCAAAGAAAGGCAAATGGATGATGAACGTACAGACAATTAAAGAGAAGGAATACATTGAAAAATTAGGAAAAGAACTCAAAGGGTTCTTCATAGATAATAATAAAGATCAGACATCCCTTCAGAATCTTTGGGACACCACAAAGGTTTATATTAGGGGTATAACTATTGCTTATAATAGTAAAAGGAAAAAAGAAAGGGAAAGGGAGTATAATAGCATACAAGAGGAAATTAAAAATTGGGAAGAAAAATTAAATATCCATCCAGGAGATGATAAAATAAAAACTAATTGGATAATGGCCAAACATAAATTAAATCTGCTCGACCAGGAACAGACCATCAACTCTCTGAAATATATAAAACAAAATTACTTTGAGCAGGCCAATAAGCCAGGGAGATGGATGGCCTACAAAATAAGGAAGGAAAAAGAGAGAAGGACTATACACCAATTACAAGACAAACAGGGCAATTTACAAAAAGGTATTGAGAGGAAAAAAGAGATAGCAACCCAATACTTTCAGGAACTATATAGCCAAGAGGAAGTACCAAATGGGGAAATAAAACAATATTTGGAAGAAGAAGGGCTCCCAGTAATTACAGAAGAGGATAGAGAGATGTTAAACAGAGAGATTACCAAAGAAGAGCTCCAAGAGGCAATTAAAGGACAGAAAAACAATAAGACACCAGGAACGGATGGGATCCCAGTAGAACTATATAAAAGTTTAGGTGAAATTTTGAACCCAATTCTCTTGGAAGTTTACAATGAGGCTTTAAAAGGCGCAAAAATATTGGATACTTGGAGAGAAGCCTATATATCATTGATTCCAAAAGAAGAGGCAGATACCACCAAGATAAAAAATTATAGACCAATTTCGTTATTAAATTCGGGTTATAAAATTTTTATGAATTTATTGGCTAATAGAATTAAAATAATATTAAATCGGAAAATACATGTAGATCAAAATGGATTTCTACCAGGCTGGCAAATCAAAGATAATTTAAGGACAGTTATGAATATAATTGAATACTATGATAAACATCCAGAAAGACAGGTAGCCCTGATTTTTCTAGATGCACAGAAAGCATTCGACCGAGTTAATTGGAATTTTATGACCCAACAAATTTAAATTATGAAATTTGGCAAGAAATTTGGAGAATTAATTGCGTCGATCTATACTAAACAAAAGGCAAGAATACTAATCAATGGAGAAGCAACAAATTTCTTTGGAATAGGTAGGGGAGTAAGGCAAGGGTGCCCGCTCTCGCCGCTATTATTTATATTAACCCTAGAAAACTTGCTCCGAAGAGTAAGAGTAAATGGAGATGTAAGGGGGCTTAAAATAAAAGGAGTAGAATACAAGGTCCAAGCTTTTGCAGACGACCTTGTGTTCTTCTTAGAAGACCCATTATCAACAGAACCCAAACTAATGAAGGAAATCGAAAAATTTGGAAAAGTCGCAGGCTTGAAAATTAATAAGGATAAGACGAAAATACTAACTAAAAATTTGACAAAAAACAGATAGAGGAATTAGAGAAACAATCTGGGCTAAAAGTAGTTAAGAAAATTAAATATTTAGGAATTAATTTGACAAATAAGAATATTGATATAAAGAAAAATAATTATGATGGAATGATACAACAAATTGAAAATGACTTAGGAAGATGGGGAAATTTAAACATCTCTTTTTTAGGAAGAATAGCAGCTTTGAAGATGAATAGGCTCCTCTACCTATTCCAAACTATCCCAGTGAAATTGGACAAAAAGTTCTTTACCAATCTAAACAAAATTACGTCTAAATTTTTATGGCAAGGCAAAAAACCCAGGATAAGCCTGAACACGCTACAGGATGACAAACTTAGAGGAGGCTTTGGTTTCCCGGCGTGGCAGAAATACTACAAGGCAGCATGCCTAATGTGGATTAAAGAGTGGATTAATTTAGACAATCAACGGTTATTAAAATTAGAAGGGCATGATCTAATGATGGGGTGGCACGCCTTCCTGTGGAACACTGGGGACAAAATATATCAACATTTCAATAATCATATAATTAGGAGAGCACTAATTGGCATTTGGCTGGAAATAAAGAAAAAATGCTATACGAAGGTTCCCGGGTGGCTTTCCACAGTGGAGGCGTCTACGCATCCCAATGCAATTGATCCTCATAGAAAGATACGGTATAGGGACCTACTAGACTCAAATGGACTATTAAGAACATGCCAGGACCTTAGAGGTATGGGAATAGAACTGGATTGGTGGCCCTATTTTCAAGTACAAAATAGGTATAAGAAAGACAGGGATGAAGGAGTAATCAATGTGAACCCTAACAGGTTAGATAAACTTCTGGAAAAGAAGGAAGGGAAATTAATATCTAAAATATACAAATATTTATTAGAAATTGATTTAAATGAGAATATAATCAAAGGACAAATGATTGCCTGGACTAGAAATATAGGTAAAAATATTCAACTAGAAGAGTGGGAAAGGATATGGGAGAACAATATCAAAACAACAAAATCTGTAACCTATAAGGAAAATCAATACAAGATGTGGTATAGGTGGTACCTTGCCCCCTTGAGACTAGCACAAATGTACCCTAATCTGGACCCGAAATGTTGGAAATGTAAACAGGCCCGAGGAACTTTTTATCATGTATGGTGGTTATGTCCTAAAATCAAGGTATACTGGGGGAAAATTAAAAATTGGATATTACAAATTACAGGAGAAGAAGTAGAGCTAGATCCAGAGATTTTTCTACTAGGAATATATAAACGAAATATTAGAAAAGAAACGAAATATTTGATATATCATATAATTACAGCAGCCAGAATAGCGATTGCACAAGTTTGGAAGATGGATTATTTGCCAACTGACCAACAGATAATACAAAAAATATACGCATGTGCGGAATCAGATCAACTAACACTGAAATTAAAGGATAAGGAAAGCTCAAAGTACTTTAAGGTATGGGACAAGTGGTATGATTGGATTAAGAGCCTGGTTTAGCTTAGCAGACTAAAAAGTATAGTGATCAACACCAGCTGTCTGCAATTACTGTAAGTTCGAATCTCACCAGGCTCAAGGTTGACTCAGCCTTCCATCCTTTCTAAGGTAGGTTAAATGAGGACCCAATTTGTGGGGGCAATAAGCTGACTTTGTATAAAATATACAAAAGTATGAAGGCTATTGCTTGACGCCTTGTAAGCCGCCCTGAGTCTCCGGAGAAGGGCGGCATATAAATCAAATTTAAAAAAAAAAAAGAGGGGAAAAAGTGGATAAAGATATTCTTAGTAAGGTATAAAGACAATCTTGACAAAATTAATAACTGATAATCGGTAGTGTATCTACATGTTTACTTCATATAAATACCAATAATGATTTCACAGTCAGGATGATGTATGTGGGACTAGGTTATGAAATCTATAATCCCTATATAGGAGAAGAATATATATAGATATGTATAAGAATATAAATGGAAAGTTAATATAAGATATGATCTATGTATATGAATATTTTATTATGGTTTTAATTGTTTTTATGACTGTTTGATATTTAATAAAGTTTGTTTTAAAAAAAAACATTCTCAGAGACTCTTCCCATCCTGCTTACAATCTTTTTGGACTGTTGCCTTCTGGCAGAAGATACAGAACAATTAAAACTCGGACCACACGTTTTCTGAATAGTTTTTATCCCAGAGCTATAATTGCACTCAACCATGAGCTAAAGGGCCACCATCAGTGAGCTGTTGGACAGCATTACTTGGTCTGTTGTGTGGATGTTTGGGTGGTTTAGGGGAGGAGAATTTGTGGTGGGTGGGAGTGTGTTTGGGGATTGTTATGTGTGTTGGACCTGGTCTTTGGGTGTTAAGTGAATTTCGTTGTATGGGTATACTGTGTATACATGTAAATAAATATGACAATAAAGTTGTTGTTGTTGTTGTTGTTATTATTATTATTATTATTATTATTATTATTATTATTGATAGGTGGGTGAGGATGAAATAAGAATAGCAACTGGCTAGTTGTGGGGGGAAATAGGAGGTAATAGTATTAGGCATGTTCACCTCTTTAAGTGATAAAAATAGTGAAGGTAGATTTTTTTTTAAAGGTAAAAGGTAAAGGTTCCCCTTGCACATATGTGCTAGTTGTTCCCGACTCTAGGGGACGGTGTTCATCTCCATTTCAAAGCTGAAGAGCCAGCGCTGTCCAAAGACGTCTCCGTAGTCATGTGGCTGGCATGATTAAACGCCAAAGGCACACAGAACGCTGTTACCTTCCCACCAAAGGTGGTCCCTATTTTTCTACTTGCATTTTTTTATGTGCTTTCGAACTGCTAGGTTGGCAGAAGCCAGGACAAGTAATGGAAGCTCACCCCATTACGCAGCACTAGGGATTTGAACCACTGAACTGCCAACCTTTGTATTGACAAGCTCAGCATCTTAGCCACTGAGCCACCGCATCCCAAAAAGTTTAGTTTAGTTTTATTATATTTGTATACCGCCCTTCTCCCGAAGGACTTGGGGCGGTGAACAGCCAACAGATAAAACATAAAGAATACAAAATTTAAAACAGTATTAAAATCCGATTAAATTAATTTGGCCCACAATTAAAACACCCTTATATTAAAACCCATAATTTAACAATTTAAGATTAAAACAATTTAAAAGAGTTAGGTCAGCCCAGCTTGATGAAACAAAAACGTCTTTAGGGCACGGTGGGATCCGCCGTATCTCCGGGGGCAGCTTGTTCCAGAGGGTAGGTGCCCCCACAGAGAAGGCTCTCCCCCTGGGGGCCAC
Source organism: Ptyas mucosa (assembly GCA_012654045.1). Lineage (NCBI taxonomy): Eukaryota > Metazoa > Chordata > Lepidosauria > Squamata > Colubridae > Ptyas > Ptyas mucosa. The sequence goes on along the minus strand of WNWU01009027.1, from coordinate 7,375 downwards.
CAGCCGGCATTGATTGGCCGACGGCACCCTGAGGAGCCCCTCTCTGTGGGAGCGTACTGGTCAGTGGGAGGCTACCGGCAGCAGAAGGCGGTCTCATAAATACCCGGGTCCTAAGCCATGGAGCGCTCTAAAGGTGGTAACCAATATCTTGAAGTGTACCCGGAAGACCACTGGGAGCCAGTGCAGCTCGCGCAGGAGAGGTGTTACACGGGAGCGCCGAGCCACCCCCATAACCACCTGTGCGGCCGCATTCTGGACCAGTTGGAGCCTCTGGGTGCTCCTCAAGGGGAGCCCCATGTAGAGAGCATTACAGTAGTCCAAGCGGGACGTGACGAGGGCATGAGTGACTGTGCATAAGGCATCCTGATCCAGAAAGGGACGCAATCAGGCAAACCTGATAAAAAGCCCCCCTGGCCACAGCTGTCATATGCTTTTCCAAGGACAGCCATGTATCCAGGAGGACGCCCAAGTTGCGAGCCCTCTCTGTGGGGGCCAACGACTCGCCCCCAACAGTCAGCGATGGTACCAGCTGACTATATCGGGATGCCGGAAGCCACAGCCACTCGGTCTTGGACAGGTTGAGCCTGAGCCTGTTTCTCCCCATCCAGATCCGCACGGCCTCCAGGCACCAGGACATCACATCAAGGGCATCGTTTGGGTGGTCTGGGGTGGAGATGTACAGCTGAGTATCATCAGCGTACAGATGGCACTTCACTCTGAAACCATGGATGATCTCACCCAGCAGCTTCACATAAATGTTGAACAAAAGGGGTGAGAGAACAAACCCTTGCAGTACCACACACACAAGGCGCCTCGAGGTCAATCTCTGTCCCCCCGTCAACACAAACTGTGACCAGTCAGAGAGGAAGGAGGAGAACCACCGCAACATGGTGCTCCCTATCCCCAACCCCTCCAGTCGGCGCAGCATGATACCATGGTTGATGGTATCAAAAGCCGCTGAGAGATCTAATAGGACCAGGACAGAGGAACAACCCCTGTCCTGAGCCCTCCAGAGATCATCCACCAACGCAACCAATGCCATTTCCATGCTATGCCCAGGCCTGAAACCCGACTGGAACGGATCTAGATAAACCATTTCCTCCAGGTACTGGGGAAGCTGTCGTGCCACCACACTCTCAACAACCTTTGCCACAAAGCGAAGGTTGGAGACTGGACGATAATTTGCTAATACAGCCAGGTCCAGGGAAGGCTTCTTAAGGAGGGGCCTCACCACTGCCTCCTTCAAGGTGGCGGGGAAGTTACCCGCACTCAAAGAAGTGTTGATAATCCCCTGGAGCCAGCCTTGTGTGACCTCCCGGGAGGCCAGCACCAACAAGGAGGGACACAGGTCCAATAAACATGTGGCCGCGCTAAGCCTGCCCAGAATCCTGTCCACGTCTTCAGGAGCCACAGGGTCAAACTCCTCCCAAATGACATTCTCAAGGCCCACCTCCATCACCCCGCCTGAAACTACCCAGTCAGAGTCCAATCCTTCACGAATCTGAGCGATTTTGTCATGCAGATATTGCACAAAATCCTCAGCTCTCCCTGTAAGAGGTCTTACCTCTCTCCCAGATGAAGCAGGGAACGGGTCACCCTAAACAGGGTGGCTGGGCAGTTATCTGATTATGCGATAAGAGCGGAAAAATACTCAGATTTTGCGGCTTTTATCGCCACTAGGTAGGTCTTAATATGAGACCTCACCAGTGTCCGGTCGGTTTCGGATCGGCTGGCCCTCCAACTGCTCTCTAGGTGTCTTTTCTGGTGCTTCATTTCCCTCAGCTCCTCGGAGAACCAGGGAGCCACATGGGATCGGCACTAGGTCAGAGGCTGCAAAGGCACGACGTGGTCCAAGGCTCCAGCAGCCGCCCTATCCCGGACAGCTACCAGGTCCTCGGTCGAGCCGTGAGCCAGAACCTCAGGGAATGGCCCAATCTCCCTCTGGAATCCCTCAGGATCCATCAGGGGCCTGGGGCGGAACCACCTAACCGGGTCCGCCTCCCTGCGGTGGGGGGCAGTGGTACATAAGTCCAGTCAGAGGAGCGAATGATCAGACCATGACAAGGGTTCAATGATTACATCCCCTATATCTAGATCATTCAGCCACTGACCTGAGACAAAAATCAAGTCCAGAGTGTGTCCCCCCCCATGTGAGTTGGGCCATGAACTACCTGGGTCAGGTCCATAGCCATCATGGAAGCCATGAACTCCCGAGCCGCTTCCAACGTCTCACCGACAGATGGCAGGTTAAAATCCCCCATGACCATAAGTCTGGGGATATCCACCACCACCCCAGTTATCACATCGAGCAGCTTGGAAGGGCCGCTGCTACGTGGCAGGGAGCCAGGTACGCAGTCAGCAGGCCCATCTGAACCCCACTTCACAAGGAGGGACTCACATCCGTCTATCTGAGGAACAGTGGCCTCCCTCGGACCCAGATCTTCTTTAATAATAACCGCGACTCGCAATGGGAGGAGCAAGGCCTAAGAGTAAGATTGAAAAAGATCTTCAGGGCATGCTCACTAGGCTTCGAGGGGCCAAAGATGGCAACTAAATTTTTATCTTGGAATGTTAATGGTTTAAACTCACCACAAAAAAGAAAAAAGATATTTCACTATTTGAAACAATTTAAGAATGATGTTATTTGCTTGCAAGAAACGCATATCAGAACTTTAGACCAAAAATATTTGATAAATTCAAGATTAGGTTCTCATTTTATTGCATCAGCAACTGAAAAGAAAAATGGCCTCGTTATATATGTCAAGAAGGGTATACCAGTTAGTTTAATTGAAGCAGACACTCAAGGTAGATATATTGCAATTGAACTTTTGACTCAGAATGGAAAGATGCTTTTAATTGGAATTTATGCCCCTAACCAACAACAGGATAAATTTTATAAATTTTTGCATAACAAGATATTACAATGGGACTATAGATCTTTTTTAATGATGGGTGATTGGAATGGCGTGATAGATATTAGGAAAGATAAAAGAAGTCTGTCTACAACATCAGCACGCTCAAAACTACCCAAATCTTTTTTTGAAATGATGGAAGATATGGAACTAAGAGATATTTGGAGAGTACGGAATGCGGATGATGCAGATTTTACTTTTTTTTCTGACAGACATCAATCTTTTTCTAGAATTGATTTTATATTAACTACAAATGATTTCCTTTCTAGGGTGAAGAAGGTGAAGATATGGCCAAGATCTTTAACGGATCATAGTCCAGTTTGGGTGGAATTAGAACAGGAAAGGGGAGAAAGAAGATCTTGGAGATTAAATGAAAATTTATTTAGATATGAAGAAAATGTGAAGGAGCTTAAAAAACAAATGAAAGAATTTTTTGCTATTAATATGTATAAAGGTACATCTATGGAGATGGTATGGGATGCAAGTAAGGCTTACATGAGGGGAGTTTTAATACATATGAATAATAAATATAGAGTGAAACAACAACAGAAACAGAAAGAGATAGAGGAGGAAATCAAAAAGAACAATTACTCGTGGCTACTCCAGGAGACAAGAAACTTAGGGAGACAATTAATATATTGCGACAGCAATTTAATATGCTTATGGTTGACCAAGTGGCGACTAGTTTACAATATGCTAAATATAACACATTTTGCAATGCTAATAAACCGGGTAGATGGTTGGCTTATACTTTGAGAAAAAAACAAAGATCAAGAGTTATTGAAAAGATTGAATTTAGAGGTAAGGAAGTATATCAACAGAATATGATTAAAAATGCTTTTTTAGAATTTTATTCAAAGTTATATTCAGGGGATCCAATTCAAGGTATAGATATAGATAAGTACTTAAAAGATAAGAATACCCCTGATTTAACAGTGGAACAGAGAGAAGGGTTGAATTGCTCAATAACGTCTGAGGAGATTGTTGCAGCTATTAAACAGTTAAAATTAGGTAAAACTCCGGGGACAGATGGATTAACAGCTGTTTATTATAAGAAGTTACAAGATGAAATGGTAGAACCGCTTAGAATTTTATTTAGTAAAATTCAATTGGGGGGGGAGTTCCGCCATCTTGGAGAACAGCTTTTGTGTCATTGATCCCAAAAGAAGATCAAAATTGTGTTAAACCAGAAAACTTTAGGCCAATATCACTTTTGAATACTGATTATAAAATTTTTGCGAAGATATTAGCAAATAGATTAATGCCAGTTATGCAACAATTAATTCATAATGATCAGTCAGGGTTTATACAAGGGAGACAAATGAAATACAATGTTAGGCAAGTTGTAAATTTATTGGAATATTTGGAAAAAAACAACCAAGTCCCTGCAGCATTTGTGTTCTTGAATGCAGAGAAGGCATTTGATCGATTGAATTGGCAGTTTTTGTTTAAGATAATAGAAAAAATGCACTTCGGAGATCATTTTATACAATCAATTAGGGCAATATATCAGGAACAAACTGCACAAATAGTAATTAATGGAGGTTTAACAAAGTCTTTTAAAATTGAGAAAGGAACAAGACAGGGTTGTCCCCTGTCTCCATTGTTGTTTATTTTGACTCTAGAAGTCTTGCTGAATAGGATACGTGATTCGAATAAGCTAAAGGGAATTGTAATTAGACAGCAAGACTATAGACTAAGGGCGTTTGCAGATGACTTGGTTGTTACTTTATCTCAACCAATTGAATCAATCACATCTATGTTGGATATTCTGTTTCAATATGGTAAAGTATCTGGCTTTAAGGTAAATCAGCATAAAACAAAGGTGATAACTAAAAATATGTCTGTATCTCAATGTGAAGAATTAGGAAGAATAACGGGGTTTGAAATAGTTAAAAAAGTTAAATATCTTGGAATTTATATTGCAGCTTCAAATACGAAACTTTTCAAAAATAACTATGAGGTGCTTTGGCAAAAAATTCAGAGAGAAATGGAAACTTGGAAAAAGCTACAGTTATCTTTACTGGGTAGGATAGCAGCAATAAAGATGAATGTATTACCTGGGTTTTTATTTTTGTTTCAAATGATACCAGTGCTTAAGAAAGATGGAAATTTGATGGACTGGCAAAAAGGGGTTAATACGTTTATTTGGGATGGGAAAAAGCCAAGAATAAAAATGAAAATTATACAGGATATACGTGAGAGAGGAGGTCTTAAGATGCCAAACTTAAGATTGTATTATGAAGCAGCTGTTTTAACACTAATCAGTGATTGGTTCAATTTAACTGAAGAGAGAACTTTAAATATAGAAGGTTATGATTTATTATATGGATGGCATGCTTATTTGTTATATGAAAAAAAGGTGGATAAGGCCTTTAAAGGTCATATACTTAGAAATGCCTTAATGAGGGTATGGAAAAAGTATCAATATAAGTTAAATTACAGAATCCCAATTTGGGCAAATCCTAGACATGCAATAGAAAATATAAGTATGGAGCAGAAACAGGAGGTGGTTACTTATAAAGAGCTCCTTTTTATGGAAAGGGGTAAATTGCAGTTGAAATCTTTAAATGTATTGAAAGAAGAAGGTATAATTTATATTTGGTTTCAATATGGTCAGCTCCAAGCTAGATGGAGGGAAGATCAAAAAGTTGGTTTAATGCAAAATGAGGAAAATTTGGTAAAACAGATTAGAGACCAAAGTCAAATGCATATTAAAAGGTTATATAATGTTTTATTGGAAATATATTCAGAAACGGAATTGGTAAAAGACTGTATGATAAAATGGGCACAAAATTTTCAAGAACTGGTAAAGTTGGAAACTTGGGAAAAGATCTGGGTTAGAAATGTTAAATTTACACAAGCACAAAACTTGAGGGAAATTTTTTTATAAAATGTTTTATAGATGGCATTTAGATCCTAAAAAATTATCATGTATGTATCCAAATGTGCAAGCTAAATGTTGGAGATGTGACTGTGATGATGCTACTTATTTTCATATTTGGTGGACCTGTAAGAAAATTAAAGCCTTTTGGATAAAAATTTGGTGGGTGATGCAGAATGTCTTAAAAAAAAGGTTGAAATTTACTCCACAATTGTTTTTTAATTGAAAAAGTTTTAAAAGTTTTACATACATTTTCTCCCCCCCTCCCCAACCACCCCCCCGACTTCCCAGAGCAAGTACAAAATAAAATACAGCTTAAATTCTCTAAATTAAACTCCATTTCACACTTATTATAATCATGATCATTAAACAAATAGATAAAAGGAAAGCAAGTCTTTTTTTTCTCCTTATTCCATCTAATTCAACAAAATTATCTCCATTTATAATTACAGCAATTAAAACAATTAAGTATTATCTAATCAAACCTATCATTACTCAATTTGGCTAATTGTTACTTAACAAATTATTAGGTCTATACAATTTAACAAAATATTTTATAACTTCTTTCATTTAAAACAAAACAACAACAACAACAACCACCAAAAAAAAAAGGAAACCCTCACTCAAAAAACCCCCGATTTTAAAAAAAATTACTATATAAACTCTTCCGTCCTTCACTTTTAAACCATCAAGGTCCAATTATAATTAAAACACTTAATAAGAAATAATATTAACAATAATTTTTTAATTAATAATCAAACCTCTTATATCAATACATATTAACAAATCAACTAAGAACATCATTTAAGAACTTTATCAATCATTTAAATTCTTCATACTAGATTGAACCAATTGCTAATCTTCTTGTCTTCACATCTTCCAACAGCATATAAGGTATCTTCATTTACATCTACCCACCTAAATAAAAATTGCTTCTGTATATAAACCCCCCCCCCGAGTGACTTTGTAATTGTAATTATATTTGAAATGATATCCATCAAATCCAGTCAAAAATTAGATTAATAAATTCATCAGACATATTAGGGAAACCACCAGATCAACTGCAATTGCCCTAGGTCCATAGTCCTTTTGCCTTATATTCATTACCATCAAGCAGGAAACTTCAATTTGCTATATTCAATAGAACTTCTGCGATTGCAATTAAGTCCAAATTTGTTGCAGTCCTTAATAAAATAATCCAAATCATTCAAGTCAGGGCATATTTCACAACCCAATACACCAGCATTGCTGTGATCTGTTTATTCTTCTCAAATATTCCAATACAGCTGTAGGTTGCCTCCTCATCGTCGCTCATCGCTTAGTTAACTGGCATTAAACTGCTGTCTGTTTTTTTTTTGTCTTTTTCCAAAAAAATTCAAAATCTTTAAACAGTTAAACAATACTTTTTAAGGACCATCATCTCATCAAGCAGGGTTATTTTCCATTTCTCCAGTCTTTCTTCTTTTCCTTTTTACGAACTTTCTTCTTAACTTTGATCCCTCTGCCTTTTTTAGCTCCAGTAAAATTTTGCAGTTTTTGGGATTGCATATTATAAAATTTTTGCAGAAATGTAGCTTCT
>WNWU01009008.1:0-32844 GCA_012654045.1 Ptyas mucosa | reverse complement strand
ATTTATATATTTATATATTTATATATTTATATATTTATATATTTATACTCTCTCTATATTTTATATATAGAAATATTAAGTCTTACTGTTTAATTATAACAACATATATATTTCAAAGTATTTAAGAATTTATTAATTAGTTATTAGAAGATCAACTCAACTTAAACAGTATTAGTTATTTTATATATATTAACTTAGCATTGTCTATATATTGTAAGATTTTTATTTCTATTTTGTTACAGACACCTTGATAGAGATAGAAGGGATTTTCCCAACTGAAAAACAAACCGCTACCATGACTATGCAGTCTGTCCAGACTACCCTAACAACAATACAACAGACTATGCTAAAAATGCAAGAGTGCATGACAAAAAATCATGAGGAAACCAGGTGAAATTAAAAACTCTGTTAAAGAAGATATTCAAAAATTAGATGGAAAAATAGACTCCATCCAGGAGATAATCACAAAAAATGACCAAAGGATTACGGCAATAGAAAAAAAACTGGAACGAACAGAAGAGAAATTGGAATTGCTAGATGCAAAAATGATAGGTCTCAATAAAGAACTTGAAAATATGGTAGCACAATTAGAAATGGAGAGAGCGGAATTTTACTTACGATTTCAAAATATTAGAGAAGAAAGAGACGAGGATTTGATATTAGTAATGGCTGAAATAATAGCTGAGATTCTACAAAGAGACAAAGAGGAGATGATTAATGAAATCGATGAAGTATTCAGAGTGAATACTAACTATGTGAGACAACATAGGCTCCCAAGAGAGGTCCATGTCCGCTTTGTAAGGAAAAAGGTTAGAGATATTGTATTCAAAATAGCCAAGGAAGAACCAATATACTATAAACAAAAAGAGATAATAATACTAAAACAAATACCCAAAAGAATTAGAGAGTGGAGGAAAGATTACGGATTCCTCACTGCACTATTAAACAGAAAACAGATATTATTTTCCATGGTTATTGCCAGAAGGAATATTAGCCACGTGGAAGGGGAAAAAGATAAAAGTGGACACTATAGAAAAGGCACAAAACTTATACGATCAAGTGATGGAACTAGAAGGAACAGATGGCAGAGGAGAAGACCTGGGAAGGAGAGCCAAAATAATATGGAGATGAGAAGACCAAACAATTCCACGTAAGGAGAACGGCAAGGAGAAAGAAAAAGAGGAAGAGGGGGAAATCCAAGAAGAAGGGGAAGGAGTAACGACAAGAGCACAAAACCAAGCCAAAAAAAGAGATAAGAAGTAAAGAAACAAAAAGAAATAAGACTAACTTTCAAAAATGGACAGAAACCTGAAAATTTTATCAATAAACATAAACGGACTTAACTCTCCTGTCAAAAGAAACCAAACATTTAAGAAATTAATTAAACAAAAAGCGGACATAGTATGCCTTCAAGAAATCCACATAAAAATACAAGAAGAAAAATATCTACAATGCAAAAAACTAGGGAAATTATACGTATCATTAACAGATGAGAAGAAAAAAGGGATAGCGGTCTATGTTAAAGAGGAGATAGAAAGTAAATTGAAATATGTAGATGGAATAGGAAGAACCTTGATGATCGAAGTTAATCTTAAAGGTAAAAATGTATTATTAGTCGTGATATATGCACCAAATAGCCAACAAAAAGAATTCTATCAAAACTTACATGGAAAAATAATAGAACAAGGTATAGAAAACGTATGTTTATTAGGTGATTTTAATGCTATTGTAGACCCAAAAAAGGATTATAGAAGCAATCAGAATAAAAAAACCAATAAGAATTTTTTGCCAAAAACGTTTCTATCTCTCACAGAAGAACTAAATTTAGTAGATATATGGAGATTATATAACCCTAAAGAAGAAAAATATACATATTACTCAAACCCGCACAGTTCTTGGTCATGGATAGACATGATATGGGCCACAAAGACTTTAACACAAGGGATCGAATCAGTAGAAATAGGGACTAATGACTGGGCTGACCATAACCCATTAACAATAAACTGGAGAGGATGGAGAAAGGGGAAAAGCAGATGGATGATGAATACACAGGTAATGAAAGAAAAAGAATATACTGAGAAAATAGAAGAAGAACTGAAATGGCTCTTCAAGGATAATAATAAAAATCAGACATCTTTACAAAATTTATGGGACACAATGAAGGCATATATCAGAGGAATAATAATAGCCTATAATATCAAAAAAAAAAGAAAGAAAGAAAGGGAAAAGGAATATAATAAAATTTATGGAGAGATTAAAAATTGGGAAGAGAAATTGCAGGAAAGACCAGGGGATGAACAAATAAGGGTAAATTGGATGACAGCCAAACACAAATTAAATATACTGGAACAAGAAAAATACATCAATTCACTGAAATTTATAAGACAAAATCAATTTGAGCAGGCAAATAAACCGGGGAGGTGGATGGCTTAATGTTCTGTCCCCGTCCCCCACACGCACAAACCCACACAGACAGACGAGGGTTAAATGACTGGCACACACGGAGGTTTCGTTATCAAGGCTTGGGCAGCCCTATGGGAACTGGCTGCCAAGTTCTTTACTAAACAAGGGGGGGGGTATTCCTTCACCAGATAACAAACACATACACACCAGCTGGGAAAAACACAGTCCAAATTCCAATCCTTGAAGCCGACTGAGGTTTGACACCAAGAAACTAACAAGAATGAAACTTTGTCCGTCACAGAACTCAAACTGCCACCCCACTCCTTTATATAGCTTGTGGGGTGTGGTCCAGTGACTCAGCTAATCCCTGGCACGCCTCCTCATTTGCTGGGATCTTTTAGCACGCCGACGCTGACGTGGGTCCAGCCACAGTTTATCCCCCTCATCACTTTCCGACTGATCGGAGACACCTGGCTCCTGGCTAATCTCCTCTCCTTCGGCCGGCAGCTGAGGAATTGCCAGAGAGGAGGGGCCAGGGGAGGGAGGCCTGGCTGGCTCCTCTCCTTCATGTTCGGAGCCTTCTTCCTCCGATGCAATGGGCTCGGGGGTCGGAGCCACAACACTTATAAACTAAGAAAAGAAAGGGAAAAACGAATAATACACCAACTACAGGATAATGAAGGCAAATTACAACAGAACCTAGGAAAAAAGAAAGAGATAGCAATTCAATTTTTTCAAAATTTATATAAACAAGATAAAGTAGATATAGAAGATATAAACCAATATTTAATAAAGGAGGAAATGCCTGCGATAACAGATGAGGAACAAAAGATATTAAATAGAGAGATCACGATGGAGGAATTACAAGAAATAATCAGGAAACAAAAAAAACCCAAAACCCCGAGAACAAATGGAATGCCAATAGAATTATATAAAGGGCTAGGAATGTTATTAAATCCCATATTATTAGAAGTGTATAATGAGGCATTAAGAGAAGCAAAGATACCAGAATCCTGGAAGGAAGCACACATTTCATTAATCCCAAAAGAAGAGACCGATACAACACAAATCAGTAATTATAGACCAATTTCTCTACTAATTTCTCTACTTATACCGATTATAAGGTCTTTATGAACTTGATGGCGAATAGATTAAAAATAATACTAAATGATAAAATACATCCAGATCAGAATGGATTTTTGCCGACAAGACAAATCAAAAATAATTTAAGAATTGTGATTAATATAATAGAATACTATGAAGTGCATCCAGAAAAACAGGCAGCCCTGATTTTTCTGGATGCACAAAAAGCATTTGATCGGGTCAATTGGAAATTCATGACACAACAGATAAAAAACATGAAATTTGGAGAGAAATTTGAAAATATAATAACTACAATATATACAAATCAGAGGGCAAGAATATTGGTAAATGGAGAATTAACAGATTTCTTTGAAATAGGTAGAGGAGTACGAGAAGGGTGCCCACTCTCACCCTTGCTCTTTATTTTAACACTAGAGAATTTGCTTAGGAGAATTAGATTAAATAAAAATATAAAAGGACTTAAAATAAACGGAGAAGAATACAAGGTCCAAGCTTTTGCCGACGACCTTGTATTCTTCATAGAAAACCCAATAGAAACACAATTAAAATTGACAGAGGAGATAGAAAAATTTGGTAGAGTAGCAGGGTTAAAAATTAACAAAGCCAAAACCAAAATATTAACCAAAAACCTAACAATAAAACAAATAGAAGAATTGGAACAACAATCAGGACTACAAACAGTTAAAAAAATAAAATATCTAGGTATAAATCTGACAACCAAAAATATAGCCATTAAAGATAATAACTATGGAGAACTAGTACAACAAATTAAGAAAGATCTAGAGAGATGGGGGAAACTCAGATTATCACTGCTAGGGAGAATTGCGGCAATAAAGACAAATATACTTCCAAGACTCCTCTACCTATTCCAAACCATCCCGGTAAAACTAGATAAAAACATTTTTATAAATTTGAACAAAATAATTGCAAAATTTATATGGGAAGGGAAAAAACCAAGGATAAATATAAAGACACTACAGGATGACAGAACTAGAGGAGGCTTTGGCCTACCAGCCTGGGAAAAACATTATAAAGCAGCAAGTCTAATATGGATAAAGGATTGGGTTAATTTGGACAATCAAAGAATACTGAAATTGGAAGGTCACGATTTATTAAAAGGCTGGCATGCTTACCTGTGGAACATTGGAAATAAAACATACACACATTTTAAAAACCACATAATAAGAAACTCACTAATTAGCACTTGGTTGGAAATTAAACACAAGCACTATATGAAAGTCCCAGGCTGGATATCCACGTTAGAGGCAACAATGCATTCCAATACATTAGACGCCCAAAAAATAATACGGTACAAAGAAGTCCTGGACTTAAATGGAAGGCTAAAAACGCGTCAAGAATTGAAGGATCAGGACATAGAAATGGACTGGTGGCCATACTTAATAATACAAACTAGATATAAAAAAGACAGAGAAGAAGGAGGAGTTGAAATAAAACCTAACCAATTAGATAAATTACTAGAAACCAAAGAAGGGAAATTAATTTCAAAAATTTATAAATACTTATTAGAGTACGATTTGGTAGAAAACATAGTCAAAGGCCAAATGATAGCTTGGGCTAGGAATATCGGAAGAAGTATACAACTGGAGGAATGGGAAACAATATGGGAAAATAACTACAAAATAACAAAAGCAACAACATATAAAGAGAACCACTACAAGATGTGGTATAGGTGGTACCTAGCCCCAGCTAGTTTGGCAAAAATGTACCCAAGCTTCAATCCGATATGCTGGAAATGCAAACAAACAAATGGAACTTTTTATCACCTATGGTGGCTTTGCCCAAAAATTAAAAAATTCTGGATGAAAATTAGAACTTGGATAATAGAAATAACAAAAGAAGATATAGATTTAAAACCTGAAATTTTTTTATTAGGAATACTTTAAAAAAGTAGTAGAAAAGAAATAAAATATATCACATTACACATAATTACGGCAGCCAGATTAACCTTAGCCCAAGCTTGGAAATTAGAGCAATTGCCATCAGATCAGCAAATAATTCAAAAAATATTTACATGCGCAGAAATGGACAGACTAACTTTAAAACTAAACGAAAAGGAAGACTCACAATACTTCAAAATATGGGACAGATGGTATGATTGGGTGAATCATTGGAAAAATGATAATGTCAAAAAACAGTAAGAAATTAAAGGTAAACAATATACACCGTCAATAAGAAATAATGACTAATGTATATATTTAAACGTTCAGACAATATAAATATAGAAAATCCAGTTTATTAGTTTTTGTGTGCATGTAGGATAAGAATGTAACTCTCTTTTGTTTCTTTATATATATAGAGAGAGTTAAGAACGTTTTTTCCCCCTGTATTTTAACTTTTTTATATTGAATAAAGTTCGTTTTTAAAACAAAAAAAAGAAGTTTAATAAATAAATAAATAAATAAATATGACCGAAGTCTTTAATGGAATCATCGTGGAGGGTCAGATCCCAAATTCCTGGATGGATGCATATATTTCCTTGATTCCCAAGGCAGAAACAGATTCATCGCTGATCCACAATTACAGGCCTATATCCCTTTTGAATACCGATTATAAGATCTTCACTTCAATTTTAGCAGGGAGAATGAAAAATTTTTTAAACCACTACATACATAGAGACCAGAATGGGTTCTTGCCACATAGACAAATAAGGGATAATGTGAGAACGATAATAGATGCAATGGAGTACTATGAGACGTTTTTGGATAAGGAAGTAGCATTTATTTTTGTAGATGCTCAGAAGGCCTTCGATAGGGTTAGGTGGAAATTTATGTTTGCCTTGTTAGATAAGATGGAATTTGGAGACAATTATATACGGGCGATAAGATCGATTTACTCAACTTTCAGAAATTACTTTCAAGGTGCTACCAGTTTTTGGTATCATGATGGATTGGTGAGGAGGTGATTAAGGACACTATGATTGCCTGGGGGAGGAACCTCGGATTTCCCCCAAATCTGGATAAATGGGATGAGATATGGAATAGGAATATGAAACTTACTTTGTCAACCTCCTACAAGGAAAATATTTATAAAATGGTCTATCGTTGGCATATCCCTCCGGCAAGAATCGCAAGAATGTTCCCAGGAGCTTCTCCAGCATGCTGGAAGTGTGGGAATGGTAGTGGGACGTACTACCACCAATGGTGGACATGCCCCAAAGCAGGCAAATATTGGTCCAAGGTTCAGAACTGGATAGTGGAAATTACAGGATATAACATAGAGCTGAAACCAGAGATTTTTTTATTAGGAATGAAACCAGACAAAATAATTAAGGAAAAATGGTACTTGATCCTCCACATCACTACTGCACCTAGGATACTATACATGCAAGAATGGAAAAACGAATTAATACCCACAGAAAATAAATTGATTTGGAAAATTACAGAATGTGCAGAGGCAGACCGGTTAACGAAATTACTTAGGAACCAAAAAGATTCTGATTATTACAAATGTTGGTGTCAGGTCCTGACGTTGTCTTAAATAAATCACATTTTCCAAACAAATAGTCTTTGATGAAATCTTTCATTTATTTAAGAACGAACATGTCTGGTCCCGACTCCATCAGTGCCAGTACTGACCTGCTAACCCCCAAACCCTTCCCTTTCCGTCCCTCATTACCCAGCGTCTCATTGGCCATCTCCCAAGTCACTCTTACTATGTCACCTCACAGGAATGTCCCCCTCCCAACCCATCTCCTAGGTGATGTTATCTGCCGGGTTGTAACTGAATGAAAGGTCAACCTGCTTCTTCTCTCTCCTTTTCTTTTCTTTTTTCCCCCTTCATGTCAGCACTAGGATGAATGAAACTTGGGGTGCTGACATCCGGCCCCTCCCCCTTCCCTTTTTCCCTAGGGGAAAACAACAAGGTAATACCCGTTATCCCATCCGAGGGTGTGTCCCCCCCTCCCGGCTTGCCCAGGTGATCTGTATGGTATTTGGCTATAAGGCGGTCAGCTTGGATGTTTGTGCTCTTCACCCAGGAGGCCTCTGATAATGGGTAACCCTTCCATTTAATTAAGTATGGGAGGCGCCCCCTGTGCCATCTTGAATCGAGAATTCGCTGTACCTCATAGTGAGTTTGGCCCCCAATGACCAGGGGCCCGGGGGGTTCACGTGGTGTCGGCCTTAAAGTAGACCCCACTACAAGCTTCAGGAGGCTGCTCTGGAACACAGGGTGTATCTTCCCTAGCAGCCAGGGCAACTGCAGTTGTACTGTGACCAGGTTGATTATTTTTACTATAGGAAACGGTCTTATAAATTTCGGGCCCAATTTCCTGCTCGGGAGTCTAAGTCTCAAATACTTGGTGGAGAGGTAGACCTTCTCTCCCACTCGAAATGGTCTTTGGGGAGCTCGATGCTTGTCTGCTTGTTTCTTATAGGACTGTGCCGCCTTGGCCAACGCCCTCTTAACTTTCTCCCAGGTTTTTCTCAACATTGCCATCCAGTCGTTCAAACTGACTGAGGAAAGGGGCTCCCTCGGGTACTCTGGCATGGGGACAAAGTCCATACCACTCACTATTTTAAAGGGGGTTAATCCTGTGCTACTGTGGACAGCATTATTATACGTGACCTCTGCAAAAGATAGGAGGTCTGCCCAACTGGACTGTTGGTAATCGACGTAGCACCTTAAGTATTGCTCTATCATGGTATTCAGTCTCTCTGCCCCCCCATTGGTGCTTGGGTGAAACGCTGAGCTGAGGCCTTGGGATGAACCTATGGATCGTAGAAACTCCCTCCAGAATTTTGCGGTGAACTGGACCCCTCGGTCGGAGATGATTCTTCTGGGGACTCCATGCAGGCGGTAGATGTGTTTCAGGAACAGTTTGGATAATTGGCGGGCTGAGGGCAGCCCGCTGCAAGGAATGAAGTGTGCCTGCTTGGAGAATAAGTCTATTACAGTCCAGATCACTGTATTTCCACCACTCCTTGGTAGTTCTACTATGAAGTCCATAGCAATCTCCTCCCATGGTCTTGTTGGTTCAGCTACCGGTTGCAACAGTCCGGGAGGGCACCCTGGTTGTCCCTTCATCGTGGCACAAATGGTACAACTCTTTACATAACTGTCTACGTCCTTTCTCATGTGGGGCCACCAGAACTGTCTTCGTACTACGTGCAGAGTCTTTAGGAAACCGAAATGTCCTGCTGGTTTAACGTTGTGGCTCCTCTTGAGGATCAGGGTGTGTAGGGTCTGTGGGACATAGAGCTTTGTCCTCTTCTATGCTAGGTCATCCCTTTTTGTCAAGAGATGTTGATTGTCTCGGAACCAGGGGTCCGCCGCTGTTTCAGTTTTGAGCCTTGTCGTTATGTCGCTTGCAAGTTGGCCCTGCTGGTCGCGCCATTGCCGTCTGGTGACCACCTGACCCATGACTTGGGTAGAGGGGATGATGGCGTTCACTACCTGCTCCTGCTCACTGTTATATTGGGGCATCCGGGAGAGTGCATTGTCCAGAAAGTTCTTCCCCCCTGGGATGTGCTTAAGCTCGAAGTTGAAACGATTGAAGTATTGCGCCCAGCGGACTTGCCTGGGTGACAACTTCCGTGGGGTTCTAAGGGCCTCCAGATTCTTGTGATCAGTCCAAACTTCAAACGGTCTCTGGCCTCCCTCTAGTAGGTGTCGCCAGGTCAGCAGCGCCCATGTCACCACGAACACTTCTTTTTCCCACGCCGCCCATCGCCTCTCTGTGTCGGTGAGCTTTCGGGAGGTGTAGGCACAAGGTTGTAGGCTCCCTTGGCTGTTCTTTTGGAGCAGCACGGCCCCTACAGCCACATCACTGGCATCTGCTTGGATGACGAAGGGCTGTTCGGGGTCAGGATGCTTTAAGACAGGTTCTTTTGCAAACACCTCTTTCAGTGCTTCGAATGCCCGTTGGCAGGTCAGGTCCCACTGTAGGGGTTGTCCCGGGTGGGGCTTTGTTGCCGGACTCCCTGTCTTTAGGAGGTCCGTCAGAGGTTTGGCAATTCTTGCAAACGAGGGGATGAATTGTCTGTAGAAGTTCACGAACCCTAAGAAGCTTTGCAGTTGTCTGTGGGTGCGAAGGGGTTGCCATTGTAGAACTGATTGTACTTTGGCTGGATCCATCTCTACCCCCTCGTTTGATATTCGGTAGCCTAAGTAGTCTAGGCGTGATTGGTGGAACTCACATTTCAACAGTTTGACATATAGGTTCGCCCTCAGCAGTTTCTCCAATACTTGGCGGACGAGGGGTAAGTATTCATCTAAGGTTTCCGTGTAAATGAGAATGTCGGTCAGGTAGACGAGAACCCCTTTGTAGAGGTGGTCATGTAGGACTTCATTTATCAGTTGCATGAACACCGCTGGGGCTCCCTGCAGTCCAAAAGGCATCACCTTAAATTGGAAACTTCCTAGGGGGCAGTTGAATGCTGTTTTCCACTCATCCCCTTCCCTGATGCGTATTCGGTAATAGGCTTCTCGGAGGTCTAGTTTGGTGAAAACTTTACCTTTGGCCAGGTGGGCTAGCATGTCCTTCATAAGGGGAAGGGGATATAAGTTGTGTACGCAGACGGTGTTGATACCTCTAAAATCAACCTTTAGACGCATAGAGCCGTCTTTCTTCTCTTTAAAAAGGACCGGTGCCGCAACCCGTGGTTTAGCTGGCTCAATGAAACCCCTTTGTAGGTTCTTGTCTATGTAGTTCCGCATTTCTTGCATTTCGCGGGGTGTCATGGCATATATTTTAGGCTTAGGTAAATTCGCTCCAGGGATGATTTCAATGGCGCAATCAGCCTCGCGGTGGGGGGGGGTAGAACGTCACACTCGACCTCGCTAAACACCTCTGCAAGGTCTTGGTACTCCTCTGGGATCTGTTCTGTGTCGTGGGAGCTGTTGGATGCGGCCGCCAGTTGCTCTGTTGTACCCTCAGGGAGGGGCCCTTGTATTGGCTCTCACTGCGTTCTTGTATTTCCCAGCTGAGCTCTCATTTTTGAACTAATAGGCTTACTGTAGTTTTGCCAAGTTTTGTTATCAGTATTAAGTGCGCAAGCGTGCATTCCTTTATAGCCTCCATTATCACTTCTTCTTACTCCTTTGTTCTCCTGCCAAGAGGTGAGGCAGGAACGCTGGCAAGATGTAGCCAATTAATTAGATAGTAAGAGTTATCTTTATTTTTTTACTTTACAATAAAATGAGCTTTATTAGAAATACTTCTTCCGGTTTTGTTTTCTTAATGTATACATTCAAGGAGAAGCCTCGGTCCAAACCTCTAAACCAGGGTGCGATTATCCCAGAGCCAGGATGGGATCAATCAACTCCCTGACACTGGCGGTTTCTTCCTTTGCTGTGGTGGGAAAGATTGGGGCTCCTGCATGGGGGGCATCTCCCCTGGTTGGAGCGGTAGGGGTTGGGGGCCCTTTGCAATCCTCAGCCTGCGGGTTCCCTCTTGCCACCAAATGATTGGGCCCCACTTGTCTAGCCACAAGAGTCCCAGTATGACTGGATCTGTCATTTTGGGGGCTATTATGAACCGAATCGTTTCCCAGTGATCTGCTAGCTCCAGCCTCACTGGCTCGGTCAAGTGTGTGGCGTAAGTCCCCCCCACTAGGGATCCATCAACTTGTTCAAATCGGATTGGGTGGTTGAGTTTTTTAGCACGGATCCCCAATTTTAGGACCGTGGGCAGGTTGATCAGGCACCTCGTGCAGCCGGAGTCTATTAGGGCTTGGAAAGTCCCTTGGGTCCCTGTTTTCCGGGCTGTTTGGCGTATTGGGAAAAGAAAGGGGTGGACGGGTCCGCTCACCATCGGGTCGTCTTCACCTTCGTCCTCGCTGTCATACGATTTGGGGGATTGATTTCCCTCATCTGGGACCACTTTTGTTTTGGTCAGGTAGGAGAAAACCTCTGGTCTCGGGGGGACTCTCCGTGGCGTGTTGGTGGCGCGTTTGGGCCCTCGTTCCAGTCATGCCCTGGGCTGTGGGTCTGGCCTGGGTCTAGGGGTTCCACACGCTGTTGCCGGGTGACCAAGCCTTCCGCACCTGTAGCACCTCAGCGGGCTTTGTGGCGACTGGCCTCTGGGTGGGCTGTGGTGCTGCGGTTCCTCGTCTGCCGGGTGGCCCCTGGTCCGGGTGGTCTCTCTCCTCACTATTTGGTTGCTTCGACATGTCGTTGGCCTGCAGCCCTCTGTCGACTTTTATTGCTATCCGGAACCATTCGGAGAGTCGGTTCGGGATGTCTCGATAAGCGGTCACTTGGGCAATATGCTTATCTAGGCTTGTTCTAAAGAAATACACCAGCAGTCGCTCTGGTAGGGGAGGTAGGGTCCCAATGACTCTCCTGAATTCACGGATATGCTCTCTGATAGGCTTTCCCTTCTGCATTAGGTTTCTGAGCTCGTCCTCCGCATAGGGGTCCTCCTCTGCCTCCTCGAATTGGGTTCGTAGTAGTTGTAAGAACTCATCTGCATTTTGCAATTGGGGGCCCCTGTTCTTGTGGAGGGCTGCTGACCACCTTCTTGCGTCTCCTTCAAATCCCTCTGAGATGGCACTGACTAGGGCTCTGGGAAATGGATAGAGGTGTCCATAACGTCTGATGTAGATATCAGCTGTATCGAGGAATTGCGCTAGCTGGTCGGGGTTGCCATCGAACTTCCCTCTGAAATGGGGTGGGTCCTCTCTCGGTGCCCTATCCTCCCAGTGCGGGGCTCTGTAAGCCTGCTCTGGGGCCCACTGGTCCTCTTCCTCTCCACTCATTTTGGGGTAGGGCAGGGATGGCCTGTCTAGGCTGCCCTGCTTGCTTTGCAGTGGGGGGGACCCATGGATGTACCTCTGGGCTTCTTCTCCTTCTGCTCTGGTGGGGGGAAAGGCTGTGCTTTTGTCTATGACATCTCAGTTTGGAAAGCTCGAGTGGGCCTCCCCTCTCCTCAGGCCTACCTGATGGTCCCTCCTCCAGAAGGATGGCACAGTCAAATTTCTCTTTCAATTCATCTTGTGGACTCTCGAGTGGCCTCCCCGAAGATTTTTGGTGCCTGGCCTGCTGCCAGTGCCATAGCCAGTCTGCCCTCCCCAGCTCACTTAGGGGCTTCCCCTTGTCTTGAATGTTTGGGAAGGGAATGTCAACCTCTGGGGATTTTGGCAAAACCCCCGAATACTTATCTTTTTTTCCTTGGCTTGCAGCTTCGCTGGGGGAAGGACGAGCTGTGGCTTCGTTGAATCCAAGCTGGCTGGAATCAGGGCTGGCTCTTGTCCAGTTGCTTGAATCAAGCTAGCTCTGGAAAGATTACTCTCTGCCATAATTACCGGACTGCACTTTCATTTACTCCAGACATCGGGGGAGGGCACTGGAGGTTTGGAAGTCAACCAGCTTGGCTTGGAGAGGAGTACTGGCACTCTGTCAGGTCCTGACGTTGTCTTAAATAAATCACATTTTCCAAACAAATAGTCTTTGATGAAATCTTTCATTTATTTAAGAACTAACATGTCTGGTCCTGACTCCATCGGTGCCAGTACTGACCTGCTAACCCCCAAACCCTTCCCTTTCCATCCCTCATTACCCAGCGTCTCATTGGCCATTTCCCAAGTCACTCTTACTACGTCACCTCACAGGAATGTCCCCCTCCCAACCCATCTTCTAGGTGATGTTATCTGCTGGGTTGTAACTGTGTGAAAGGTCAACCTGCTTCTTCTCTCTCCTTTTCTTTTTTTTCCCCCTTCATGTCAGCACTAGGATGAATGAAACTTGGGGTGCTGACAGTTGGAATTCATGGTATAATTGGGTGAAAGAAAAGAGAGGGAAATGAAATGGATTGTATTAATGGTATAGGCGTATATTTGTGTATGTTAGTTGCAATAACCTTGTATGTCATACCTTGTATATCTTCTATCTTTGAGCATGCGCAAGATGGTGGCCACGCCGTGGAATGCTCCAATCTGATGGGGGTGACCTTAGGGCTTTAGGGGCTTTTTTTTTTATTGAAAAGTTTTACAAAGAAAATTTCCAAACATTTTCTTCCCCCCTCCCCCAATCCCCCCTCCCTCCTCACATCTTTAATAAACAAATTTACATCATTTTTACTTTTCATTTTTATCTTTTTTTTTTGGTTTTTGGTTTTTTCGGGGCTGCTCTTCTACCCCTTTCTTTTATCCCAACCTTTCTTCCCCTACTCCCCCTCCCTTCCTTTCTTCCTCCCTGCTTACCTCCTCCCTTTCCTACTTCCCCTTCTCCACCCCCACTCCTCTCCTCTTTCCACCTTCTAACCTTCTCCTCCACTCCTTTTCCCCTCCCTCTTCCTCCTCTCCTTTTCCTTTCCTACTCACCTTTCCACCCCCTATAATCCTTCCCCTCTCTCCAATTGTTTCCCTTTTTAATACAATCTTAAGTGGTATTCAAGCAGCCCCGAATTCCCAATTATACATACATTTATATAACTTCTTTCCCCCCACCCATCCAACCCCCCTCCCCCCCTAGACCTCCCAAAGCAGGAACAGGGTATTGCAATGATAAACATATGCTAAAATATGCTAACACACTGTAAAATTCAAAATTTCCCACAACTCCTTTAACTCCCCTTATTTAAATTCATCAACCTCCCTAAAAACATTAAAAACATTATAGAAAGAAAAAAAACCCCATGAAATATCCTTCCCAAATTCTCCAGCACATTCTTTTTAAACATCTATAATAATAACATCATCATAATTATTCATACTATTTACTTATTAGAATTATAAAAAAACCCACAGACAAAGCCCTAAACTCTTTTTTAAATCTAAAATCATTTCTATTAATATAAATTTAACACAAACACTATTCATTTACAACATTTCTATAATAAAACTAAAGTTATTTATAATCCTTTTTTTTGTCCGAATTAAACATGTTAAAAACCTTAGACTTTTTATCTCATAAAATCATCAATAGGGCTTAAACCATTTCTACTAATATAAATTGAAAAGTTTCTCGTAAGACATTAAAGTGCCTTCACTTCAAATTTATATTTAAAAAGTTATCCTTATTATATAAATCCTTACTTTAAAGTAACAAATAATAAACAATAATAAAGAAGGCCATCAATAAAACTTTTTAAATTTATACAAATATAAATTCGAAGCGTTCCGGAGGGTATCCACTGTAATAATCACAAGAAGAAATTATCCTTTTTACTTAAAACATCCATACTTAAAATAACCTTTAAGACTACCATTTTATTAGAAACAATTTCTTCTTTTTCTTATACCTTTTCCAGTCTTTTTTTTGCCATAATTCTTTTAAAGTTCCTTCTGCCCCTCCTAAAAGTTTCTTAAACTTGCACTGAGATTGATGTGTCATAAAAGTTCCCTTAAACTTTGCAATCTTCTCCCTTAGCTTGAAGTTAAAATCCTGATTTCGCCATTTCTTACTTGTATAGTCCAGCACACCATTCCTTTGTTTGCCAAATAGTTCCTCCATTTGTAATTGCTGATTCAGCTGCAAGTCCTCTATAAACAAATTGGAAATATCTACCAAAGCTTCCATTTGAATCATATCCCCCTGCATTCTGGACCCTGCAGCTTGTGTTTCAATCTCCAAACTCCACTGTATATTGTCTTCTGGTTTCCCCACCAGCACTTCATTATCAGACTTCTTTTCAATTAAAGCCAAAATGTTAAAAATAATCAAGTCTGAAAGTTCTTGAAAGATTTTTGCAATTTCATTTCGAATATCTCCTGATTCAAAAGGCAATAATCCTGCAGGTCCAACTTCAACCATTGTTTCAACTTTTACTTCCATTCCAAATCGGCTCTGAACGTTTTCCAGTAGCTCTTTGTCTGCTACAAATGTAACAAGCCTAATAATCACTTTCACTAGGCGCCATTTTTTTTGATGTTTTAAACGGAGTTAAAGATTAAGCGATCTTATTTTCTTGTCTCCTGCTCTGCTCCGCCAGCATCTAGCTTTCAGTTAAAGTAAAGTTTAAAAATGATTCTTAAAAAAATGTTTTACCCTTCAAATGATTTTGATGGCTGGTTGTGGTCGCGACGTCTGGCTCTGCATCTAGCAGAGTCGTTCCAAGTCCGGAGCTGCTTGGCTGGTTTCTGGGGAGTTCCCCTTCTTTGCACCCCAGAATTTTTCCTGGGGGGCTTTGGGGAACTCTACCCCCACCAGCCTGCTCTTCACTCTCCCCTTTGCCCGGGGAGAGCCTTTCCAAGCTTCCTGACAGCATTTGCCTGCTAATCGGGAGCTTTTACAGAACAAGGAAATGGGCACCCGTTTCTAGGCGTCTTCGACGAGCCGCGGAGCCACTGGAAGTCCATCTTTAGGGGCTTTTTCAAGGGCGCTGGCTTACCGGCGACCCCTGCCCTGGTTGGATGAGTTCGAGGTGAGCGATTTGGGACCTTCCTCGCCTCTAAGGAGTGCCGGAGTGCCGGAGTGCCAGAGTTCGATCCACGGAAGGCTGGAGGCTACACCATGGAAGGCTGGAAGGCTGAAGCTGCGCCGCTGCGACGAGTAGTGGAGTGGCAGTTTGTCAGTGGCGGCGGCGGCGGCAGTGGCGGCGGCTCTAGGGGCTATTATAGGGGCGCTGACTTATCAGCGACCCCTGCCCTGGTCGGGTGAGCTCAAGGCGAGTGGTTCAAGACCTCCCTCACCTTTGAGAGCGCCCGGAGTCATTCTGTTGGAAGGCTGGAAGGCTGGAAGTGAAGGCTGGAGCTGCGCCGCTGCAATGAGTGGTGGAATCATGGTTTGTTGGCGGTGGCGGCAGTCGGCGGTGGCGGTGATGGCAATGAGTGGAATGTGGCCAGTCCAAATGTCATCTGTTCCACTTGGTGACTCCCATAGTGACTCCTTGGGGCTGGTGATGGCAGTGATGGCATCAGCGGGGGTGGTGAGGCCGGCCCTGGTATTAAATAGGACCGCGGCACACCCCATGAAAGTACTGGACGCTGTGGCCAAATGCTACTGCCAGCACATAAGGGGACTGCTGGGGCGAAACCAAGAGGAATATAAACGACCGGTTTTGGGTGAGGGACGAGAGACCCCTTCAGAATAAGACCTTTGGTGGCTGCAGAAGACCTGGAGGCCTCCTATGAAATTAAATGGAGGCTGGGGTCTGGAAACTATATGATATCCCGGAAGAACTGAGGAGGACATGGCAGGGGGGCAAATGGGGTTTTCCCCCCATTACAGTGACATCAACCTCCCCACCGTCCTCCTCCCCCCTCCCAGAACTGTTTCCGCCAAGAACAGGGCTATTAGCCCTTGACTGAAGGGGTTCTCCCTCTCCTCCCCCCTTCTTTTTTCTGCCCTCCTCTTCCCCTCTTTATCGGGACTAATTACTCAGACACATCATTGAGTATAAATCACGTCAAGGCCTATTACATCTTTACCCAGACTGACTTGGTGGATTAAGATCTTCTCTCCGACCATGGACAGCCTTGTGAAACAACTACTGAGGAGGTTCCTGGTTACATCACGATTGTACCATCGGGAGGAGTATTTTTGATCTATGGCCGTTTAAGGGCCCACCGCCGTGAGAGGGCGGGTTGGGCATCGCTCCCGTTTGGATGCAATTGTTTGGACCCCTCCCACTATCGTGAGAGGATAGTGGAGATACCAGTGGAGCTTTTCACTGAAAAAAATGGCTGCATGCGACATCTTTATTGTATGGACCCCTGACGAAGCTCTTTGCCTCAATTATTGTATGTGGAGATGTATACCGCACTAGATCTTCTTGTACTGCGAGATTCTCCCCTCTCGCAGGTGTGGCCCTCCACTTTATCGAGGGCCTACCTTGATGACGGGTTTTGGAACCCCGAGAGGTGGCATGCCGCAAAAAAGGGACTGAGGGGTTTTTTAGGGAAACTTTTAGAGGGATTTTTAAGGGGTTGTAGGGGGCGGGAGGGTTGTGTGGGTTTGGGGGAAAACCCACGGGAGGAGGGGTCTGGCCTGGCGATCAGTTGGGCCACAGGGGATCCGGATTCTGGGGGCAAGGAGGGTATCAAAATTCACTCGACCGAGGGTTTTTCCATCAATACGCTGAGTGGGAGGGGCAGATTTGGCAGGAGCAGGGGGCCGCATCGTGTGGTGGAGGCACGCACTCACTACCTCCGAGCGGTGGCATGCCCCGGCCCCCTTACCTCGTCCCGTTTCCCAGGTTGCTCAGAGTCTCAGGGCCCAAGTTTTCGGCTGTTACTATGCAATGCCAGGTCCGTAGTAAATAAGGCCCCACTCATTTGTGATCTTATTCAAGAGGGGGGAGTGGACCTGGCAGGTATTATGGAGACCTGGCTGGGCCATGAAGGGGGGTTCCCTTCGTGGATATGTGCCCACCAGGCTTCCACGCATTTCATCAGCCGAGAGCTCAGGGCAGGGGCGGGGGGGGTAGCGGTTATTATAAAGGAAGGTCTAGATCCGAGGGAGGCCACTGTACCTCAGATAGCCAGATGTGAGTCCCTCTTTGTGAAGTTGGGTCGTGGGGTGCAGATGGGTCTGTTGGTCACGTACCTGGCTCCCTGCCACATGGCAACGACCCTGCCCGAGCTCCTCAACGTCATAGCCGAGGTGGCGGTTGATACCCCCAGACTTTTGGTCATGGGGGATTTTAACCTGCCATCTATCGGTGAAACGTCTGAGGTAGCTCAGGAGTTCATGGCTTCCATGACGGCCATGGAACTGACTCAAGTAATTCATGGCCCTACCCACATGGGTGGACACACTCTGGATCTAGTTTTTATCTCTGGTCAGTGGTCAAGTGGTCTTGATATAGGGGATATAGTTACTGAACCCTTGTCATGGTCTGACAACTCATTCCTTTGTCTCGACTTCCTGACTGCCACACCCCGTCTCAGGGAGGTGGAACCAACCAGGTGGTTCCGCCCCAGGCGCCTCATGGATCCTGATAGATTCCAGATGGAGCTTGGGCCATTTCCCGAGACTCTGGCTCACGACTCGGCTGAAGACCTAGTGGCTGCCTGGGACAGTGCGGCCGCTGGGGCTTTGGACTGGGTCGTGCCTTTGCAGCCTCTGACCCAGCACCGAACTCACTTAGCTCCCTGGTTCTCCAAGGAGCTGAGGGAGATGAAGCGCCGGAAAAGACGCCTAGAGAGCGGTTTGAGGGCCAGCCGGTCTGAATCTGACCTGACACTGGTAAAGTCTCATATTAAGACCTACCTAGTGGCTATAAAAGCAGCAAAATCTAACTATTTTGCCACTCTTATCGCATCATCAGAGAATCAACCAGCTGCCCTGTTTAGGGTGACCCGCTCCCTCCTCCATCTGGGAGTGCGGGATGATCCCTTGCAGGGCCGAGCTGAGGACTTTGTACAGTATCTGTATGATAAAATCACTCAGATTCGGGAAGACTTGGCCGCTGATTGGGTTAGTCCAGACAAGATGACTGAGGCAGGTCTTGAGAGCGTTATCTGGGAGGAGTTCGACCCCGTGGCTCCTGAGGACGTGGACAGGATCCTGGGACGGCTGAATGCGACCACATGTTTATTGGACCCGTGTCCCTCCTGGTTGGTGCTGGCTTCCCGGGAGGTTACACGAGGCTGGCTCCAGGGGATTATTAACGCTTCTTTGAGTGAGGGTGTCCTGCCGGCCGCTTTGAAAGAGGCGGTGCTGAGGCCCCTCCTCAAGAAGCCCTCTCTGGATCCGGCTGTTTTGGCTAACTATCGTCCAGTCTCCAACCTTCGTTTTATTGTGAAGGTTGTTGACAGTGTGGTGGCGCAGCAGCTTCCACAGTACCTGGATGAAGCTGTCTATTTAGATCCGCTCCAGTCCGGCTTCAGGCCTGGGTACAGCATGGAAACGGCATTGTTCGCGTTGGTGGATGATCTCTGGAGGGTTCGGGGTACGGGTTATTCCTCTATCCTGGTCCTGTTAGATCTCTCAGCGGCTTTTGATACCATCGACCATGGTATCATGTTGCGCCGGTTGGAGGGATTGGGAGTGGGAGGCACCGTTTTGCGGTGGTTCTCCTCCTATCTCTCTGACCGGTCGCAATCTGTGTTGACAGGGGGGCAGCAGTCGACCCCGAGGCACCTTGCTTGCGGGGTGCCACAAGGGTCGGTCCTCTCGCCCCTCCTGTTCAACATTTATGTAAAGCCGCTGGGTGAGATCTTCCGTGGTTTTCAGGTGGAGTTCCATCAGTACACTGATGACACCCAGCTGTACATCTCCACCCCAGACCATCCCAACGATGCCTTGGAAGTGATGTTCCAGTGCCTGGAGGCCGTCCGTGTCTGGATGGGGAGAAACAGGCTTCGACTCAACCCTTCCAGGACCAAGTGGTTGTGGCTGCCGGCGTCCCGGTATAGCCAGCTGGCGCCATCGCTGGTTATTGGGGGCGAATCACTGGCCCCCACGGAGAGGGCTCGCAACTTGGGCATCCTCCTGGACTCATGGCTGTCTTTAGAAGAGCATACGACGGCCGTGGCCAGGGCGGCTTTCTATCAGGTTCGCCTGATATGCCAGTTGCACCCCTTTCTAGATCGGGACTCCTTACGCACGGTCACTCAAGCACTCGTCACTTCTCGCCTGGACTATTGTAACACTCTCTACATGGGGCTCCCCTTGGGGTGCACCCGGAGGCTCCAACTGGTGCAGAATGCGGCCGCGTGGGGGATTATGGGAGTGACGGGGCGCTCCCATGTGACACCTCTCCTGCGTGAGCTGCATTGGCTTCTGGTGGACTTCCGGGTGTGCTTCAAGGTGTTGGTGACTACCTTTAAAGCGCTCCATGGCTTAGGGTTGGGGTACTTATGGGACCGCCTTCTGCCACCAATTGCCTCCCACCGGCCAGTTCGCTCCCACAGAGAGGGCCTCCTCAGGGTGCCGTTGGCCAGACAATGTTGGCTGACGACCCCCAGGGGGAGAGCCTTCTCTGTGGTGGCCCCTACCCTCTGGAATGATCTCCCCCCAGAGATACGAGTGATCCCAGACCTCCGGACTTTTCGTTGGGCCCTTAAAACTCATTTCTTCCAGTTAGCTGGGCTGGCCTGACCCCATGTCTTGGTTTTAAAGTTTTGATACTGATTTTAAATTAGAATTGTTTTTAAATTATGGGCCAAATTTTATTTAAATTATTTTAAAACTTATCTTAACTTTTGTATACAGTGTTTTTAGTTGGCTGTTCACTGCCCTGAGTCCGTAAGGAGAAGGGCGGTATAAAAATTTAACCAAATAAAGAAATAAATAAATAAATAAATAAATGTATATATGTAAAGTATTGTATTTTTAAAAATGAAAATAAACTTTGATTAAAAAAACATAATCAATTCAGGATAAGATACGTAATAATGCAGAGGAAAAGACAAGTAATACATATGATTTTTAAATCTTATTCACTGAAGCACTTTCTCTAATTAGCCAGTTGAGAGTTGTACTTCATTTTCATCAAAGAGATCAGGGTCAATTTTACGGTCTATAAGGCCTTCCATCAAAATCAACTCTTTTTTTTTTTTAATTTGATTTATATGCCGCCCTTCTCCGGAGACTCAGGGCGGCTTACAATGCGCTAAGCAATAGCCTTCATACTTTTGTATATTTATACAAAGTCAGCTTATTGCCCCCACAAACTGGGTCCTCAATTTACCTACCTTAGAAAGGATGGAAGGCTGAGTCAACCTTGAGCCTTGGTGAGATTCGAACCTGCAATAATTGCAGGCAGCTGATGTTAATAACAGGGCTTTAGACCACTGTACTATCCAAGGCTCTTATCTTATTTTCAACTCTTATCTCTTTCACTGTTCTCATAGCTAGTTGTCTGAACAGAGGTATTGCACAAGGAATAAAAGCCAGGCCTATCACAATAGAAATAACATCTGTCTAATCCAGCCAGGCCCAGGCAACCAAGAGAACCACATTTCTGTTGCTTGTAACTTCTGACCCATTTTGGATGCCCGGTCCTTGGCAATCTCTCTGACCACACCTGACTTGGGGAAAAGATGTACCAAAGTGCATGTTCCAGTCCAGTTTGTAGGTAAACACAATTACACATTTTTCCCACATAAGAAGAAAACTCCATTTTTCCTTACACACACACACCTATGTTCATGGAAAAGGTATGGGCTCGTTAGTTTTTCTCATTAGTCCAGACCTCCAAAGTCCCTGCCACTAGCATGCCAGTCAGCAGCTGCAATGGGACTTCTAGTGTAGGGTCCTTTTGCTTATCTCTGAGAATTGTGCCTTCAAAAAGATAACGGGAGCTTGCTTTTCCAAGGGGAAGTAAGACACATAAGCCTGTGTTGGACCTAATGGAGACATGTGGTGGTATTGAGAAGTGACCTTCTGTTGAATTAAATAGTGGGCATAAGGAGAAATGCCACTAGTTAGTTTTTACATCCATAAGTGTCATTCTAGGGTCAAAGTGTATTTCTGATGGACATTGTTCTCCCGTCAGGGATCCTACAGGAATACCTGGTTCCTGATGTCCCTTTACACACAAGGAGGGTGACCTTAGGATTTCCACACCAACGGCTATAGGGCCAACAATGGGGAGACGGCTCATCCTCAGCCTTTTGATGGCATTATAAAAGTCTCCTTGCAATTTGGCCGCTGACGCTTTGGTTCTCAATTTAATATCTTTCTCAAGGACTATTGTGGCCCTGGTCCTGACCCAAAGCTCTGGCTCAACTGGAACAGCATTATAAGATGAAGGACCAGCAGACAAACAGAACCAGCATTTTTGGCCTAGGGTAGGGTCAGACTGATTAACTAGGCTTTAACTCAATTCCAGTATTCTTAACATGTAGTTCCCTTTTGTTACAGGGGCCCATTCTCCCTTTGTTCTACCCCACTCTGTTCTGGGATTGTCAGACACTTGTCTTTAGGTCTTGGGGTTGGCTTAGGTTCAGGGTACCGACCCCACCTATTGATGATACGTCGTTGGCGGGAGTGGACCTGTTCCAAAGAGTTCACACCTTGTGACCCGTTCTTGCCTTGTTCTTTGGGATTTTCAACTTTCCCAGATCCTTCCTTAAGGGCAAGGGGGGGTCACTCAAGCATTCTCACAACATTGGGAACTACTATTCAGGGTGTTATTACTCATTAGACCCTTTGCCAATAATAGTCAAAGCCACAGAAAACTCATAATTGTCCTCTACACAGAACCTATCCAATCACAATTCCCTTAATCTACAAAATCACCATGTCAGGAAGAAGGTTACGGTTATATGTGACTTGGGAAAAGGCAATATTAGTTTTAGGTATCCCACAGAACCACCCCTTATTTGTTAAATACAATATTCACAGTCCTAGAGCTAGAGCAGCCCCACAGAGAGCCCACTCCCTGACTTCTTCAAACATAAATATCTACAGGAGTTTCATACTGCTCTCTGTCACAGTCAATGATTTTAGGTTCAGCACCTGTCTTTTTGGGGAAGAGGTGATTCCAGCATACTATATACAGCAAATCACAACTAATCACAATAACAGCAAGCACGCTTATTAAAATAAGAGCTAGTACAGCTATGGCTATATATGTTTGACTTCCCATTCCAAATCTTCAGCCGTATGTGGCGGGTCAGCTTCCGGTGTGACACCAGTAAGGCCTTTTCTGCCCCGTATATTGCCTGCCCATTGCCGGTAGGACAGTTATAGGGGGCGCTTCTTCAAGCATACTACTAGGGGTCGGGCCTGGGCCTGGTCTGCCTCCCAATATTCCTCAGCTGTGGATTTAACTCGAGTCCAGAGAATGCAAGACTTGGATTTCAACACTTGTTTTACTGCAAGTGGGAACACATGACCACAGTATAGGGGCCCTTCCACCTAGGCATTAAACTTTTTTTCTTTCCAGTGTTTTACCCATACAATCCTCCAATCACAATT
The DNA here is from genome assembly GCA_012654045.1 of Ptyas mucosa. NCBI lineage: Eukaryota > Metazoa > Chordata > Lepidosauria > Squamata > Colubridae > Ptyas > Ptyas mucosa. The sequence goes on along the minus strand of WNWU01009008.1, from coordinate 9,564 downwards.
TAATCATTTCTACTTTCATCACAATATATTTTAAAAATATTTTAATAGTTACAATTTCCCTAATTAAATTTTAAAATGTTCTAGCTGTTATCCAAGTTACAACTTAATCCTTTTTACTTTCACCACCATATATCATTAAGGTATTTCAATGGTTACAGTTTATACTTATTCATATTTCTAGAAAAAGATTAAAAAAGAAAAACTTATCATTGTCTAGATTTCAATAATACAAAGACAAATACTCCAATTATTATTCATTTCACTTTTACAATCATGTTTTCCCATTTATTTCTTACTACTATTTGAATATTATAACTAGAGGTGGTCAAAAATGGTGGGCTAAGGGACACACAATATTGTTGGATTTCTTGTATTTGCTTATTTAATTCTCCCACCATCTGATTCACCCACTTGGTTCCTATTTGGCTTAGGTCTCCTATATGATTTTGAAGTATTTCAAAAGGAGATAATCTAACTCGTTTATGTGGAGAACATTGCACAGACCAAGTACTAGTGGTAATGCATTTACTCACTTAAGGTGATTTTCAAGGCACACCTTTGTCTGCTCCACTCTGGTTGCTGTGTTGACCTGCATACGTTGTTTCAATTTCAGGACCCGATGCTTGCAAAAGAGTGGCTAGGTTAAAGCATTTGTTTCAGGGTCACTCGTGGGTTCTGAGTAAGGAGAGCCTGATGCTTGTAAATTCTGGGGTTTGTCAGCCATAAATAAACCTTTGTCTCTAAAACTTGAATCACATGGCTAGTGTAAATGGTAGTTTGCTGCCTAAGGGTTAATTTCCTAATAGTTGGTTCTGCAGTTCGACAGACAGCTTCCTTCCTCGCTTGTCCTGGTGGGTTATCTTCTGCCCATAACTCTGGTACTTCAAACTCCTGCCAGGTATTGGGGATTTGACCTTCTTAATGACATCTTGTCTTCATCAAAGGACAGAATAGCTCCCCTCTCACATAGGATGTCACGACCCAGGAGGGAAACTGGACACGCAGGCATATCAGCATGGGGCAACGATTTATGAAGCCATTAACCCATTGGATATTTATTACATCATTAGAAAAGGGAGCCAGCAGCTTTGTAATTACAGATCTAGATGCCCCTGTGTCTACTAAGAAGGTTACATTATTCCCCCCTATTTTCATTTGGACCAAGGCTTCGGGGGGGGGGGGTTGACTGAACCTTGGTCCCCTTCAGTCTTCAGGCCTCTTTCTTGCTTGAGAGCAGAATTAGTTTATTGTTTATAGGAAGGCAGGCAAGAAACAAATACAAGCACAGCGTTCCGAGGCTATCCTACTTTTTCTCTTTTACTGTGAACAACTGTACTTTTAGTTTCCAACCCAGCAGGAAAAACTCCCTGTAATGTTGAATCTTTTCCATCTAGGCCTGGAGTTTAGTTTTATTCTTGCCCTTGCTTTCTTCTAATCCAATTTTTACTTTTAAAAGAGAAGTATAATTTTCTTGGAGTTCTTGGTAATTATGATTAAAATTTATTTCAGCAAGTGAAAAGGAGGGGTTTTTTTTAGTGTATCAATCTCTTTGTTTGATGTCTTGTTGTACAAGTTTTTCATTTTCAGCTATTAATTTGTCTAAGACAGTGGTTCTCAACCTGTGCGTCACGACCCCTTTGGGGGTCGAACAACCCTTTCACAGGGGTCACCTAAGACAGTGGTCACCAACCGGTGGTCCTTTGGTAGTCCACAGAGAAATTTTCGTATTTTTGCAGGTGGTGCAAACAGAGCGCAGCCCTCGCCATCCGGAATGAATGGTGCTGTTGTGGCGGTGGGGGAGGGGGCAGCAGAAGTGGGAAGAAGTGGCGTTTGCGATGGCTGGAAGCTGCGGGAGTGAAGCACTACTTTCATTTGCATGGCAACAGCATTCCACCTTGGTATATTTGTGCCAGCCAGTGGTGCAAGGCAGCCCTCCTCTCCTGCCGCTTGTGACTCGGAGTGATAAATGACATCTGATCCGGGGAGCAGCCGGATTTTACTCTCTATTGTGGATGCCAGATCGGCCGCCTGCAAGCTCTCATCTCTTGAGGAGCGCTCCCTGAAGTGGGGCTGGAAACTTTGGTCGGGTCCTCGAGAGATGAGAGCTTGCAGGGGGCCAATCTGGTGTCTGCAATGGAGAGCAAAATCCGGCTTCTTCTCTCTGCTGTAAGTGCGGCATCAGGATTCCGCCTTGGTATATTTGCGGCGCAAGGCAGCCCTCATCTCCTGACACTTGGGACTCGGAGCGGTAAGTGGTGACTGGTCTGGGGAGCAACCGGATTTTGCTCTCCATTGCGAATGCCAGATTGGCCCTTGCAAGCTCTCATCTCTTGAGGAGCGCTTCCTGAAGTGGGGCTGGAAACTTTGGTCGGGCTCCTCGAGAGACGAGAGCTTGCAGGGGGCCGATCTGGCATCCACAATGGAGAGCAAAATCCAGCTGCTCCCTGGACCAGTCACCATTTACCGCTCTGAGTCCCAAATGGCAGGAGATGAGGGCTGCCTTGAGCCGCAAATATACCGAGGCGGAATCCTGATGCCGCACTTTCAGCGGAGAGATGAGGGCTGCCTTGGTCACCAGCTGGGGCAAATATACCAAGTGTCGAGCCGCAGCCAGGGCTCGCCATCGCTAGGGAGGGGATGGCCGAGACGGAGAGGGAGAGGTTACCCTGAATGGAAACCCATGCAGCGAAGCACGGCAGGACGGAGAGCTCAGCGGCTGGCATTTCTTTGTGGTGCATGGCGCCCCCCTGTGACGTAACAGAGAGCGCACCTCGCCAAACAGCTGTTGGGAGGGGGAATTTCCTTTTGAACGCCGGATGGTGGATTGTTAAGTTTTACTCTATGTATAAATAGCACTGCATTGCAAGCGCCTGTAACGCTGACTTTAAAAAAGCATTTCCGACTTGTTCCTTTCTGCCGCCCTGCTGGCTTTCTACCTTAGTAAACGCTGCACCTTACTTCCTGGTTTGGCGTCTTCTTTGCTACTGCAAGATCGGCTGGGGTGACGAGCCGAGAGAAAGTCAGTGTTCCCTCTCTCACTCGCTGCTTATGTTGCTTTGTTGCTTGGCGAAGGTTTGTCCCCTATGGCAGAAGGGACGGTCCCGGGTGTGCTGGAGCCAGCGGTGCCCATTGAGGCCGTCGTGGAAGAGGTGCTTGGGGAAGGGGGGGCCACCAGAGTGCCCAGCCCGAACAGCCTGTGGTCAGGCCCAAGCAGCGCCAGCCTATTGAGGAGGATTGTGGTGGGATCGCTGGGACGCGAGACAAGGGGCTTGGATGTTCAGAGCAAACCCATGAAGGGGAGTGGTGGCCAAGGTCCACTCTTGCTGAGGCAAAACCACCGACCCCTTCGCTTTTCGGTCCTTCGTTTAAAGGCTGGAGAGAACGATGCTGGACTGATGACGAGGATGCAGACTGGGGGTCTGCCACATCCGGTCCTAGTTCCAGTGCCATGGAGGCGCTTCGTGACCGTTTTGGGGAGGGTAGTTTCTGGGATGCCCCCTCTTGGAAGCCCTGGGCCACGGGTGCCGAATCTACCCCCCACCATTGCAAGCCACATTCGACGGAAGCCCAGACCGTGTGGCATTGTTCCTGAGTCAAGTAATTAGCCATTTTGACCAACATGGACGCTGGTATCCCTCGCAATGGGCCATGGTGGTGGCTATAACAGCTGTGTTGACTGGAGATGCGGTGGACTGGATGGCTGGGTTGCATTGAAACCACGCATGAGAACTGGTAGACGTGGGCAGGTTTTTGGAAGCCCTTCATTTGACTTTCAAAGATCAATCAAGTGTGCAAATGGCAGAAGGGGACCTGGTGGCTCTCAAACAAGACGGTGCTCCAGCGGTCTTCCGCTGTTGCCGTCAGCTGTTGTGGACGGTCCTTTGAAGACCGCCAGCCCGATCGCTCGTAAAAGAGTCGTTTCGGCAATTGAAACGGCTCGTAAAACTCCGAGACGCAAAGGGCTTGTGAGGAGAGCCGGCGGCTGCAGGTAGAGTCCCCTGTGAGACCCCCAGAAAGCTTTTTTTGCTTCTGGGGAGTTAACAGGGTGGGACTCCCTATCCACCCCGCTGAAGCTCCGGACGACTGGGAAACTCTGCTTTAAAGCAGAACAAGACAGCGCGGCAGCATTACCAATAACAAAGAAAAATAAGGAAGATTTCAAACTTCTCACTAAACAGCAAGTATTGGAAGCTTTTTGGACTATTTTAAAGAATTTTTAAAGTGAAAGTGAATTGGCTTTGAGGAAAGCGGAGGGGAAAAAAAATGGTGCCTGTTCTTAGTTGAGAGAGCTGAAAGTGAAAGTAATTTGATTACTGTATCCAGCTACATTTTAAAGTAACAAATCCGGCTGGAAGCGGCAGAAGTATTCAAAAAACAAAATAACATAAAATAAAAATACCAACTGACTCTTATAGACCTGATTGAATCTGGAGAACTTTTTGGGAAAAGTTGTTAGAGTTTGTGGAAAAGGAAGATCTTTAAGAGGTAAAATGGCAACAAAGCAACCGGGGGGGGCTCCCCCACACATAAACAGAAGCAGCCTCAAACAGCTCAGTTGCAATCTCAGACAAAGGAAGAAAGCCAATATGATATTATTATTAAAGAAATTCAAAGATCAGAGAAGGAGCTTAAAGGAATGTTTCAAGAGAAATATGACTCACTCAAACAAGATATTCAAACAGTGGTTAAAGGCCTGTCTGAGGTAGCGCTGCAGATTGATAAAAAAGTGGAGAATCTTGCCTCAGAGATGGAGACTAAATTCAGAGCTTCTGACTCAAAAATTATAGAAATTGAAGAAGTTACACAGAAAATGCAAAATGAGATTACTATGATGCAATTTCGATCAATGGAATATGCTATCAGATTGAGAGGTGTTAAAGAGAACACCAGAGAAGATCTTAGGAAAATTTGTGCAGAGGCTTTGGCAGTTATGTTGAAAGTGGAACCAGATCTGGTTTTGTGCAAGATGGACAAGGTCTACAGAGTTAATTCTCGGGTGGCGGTACAAAGACAACTGCCTAGAGATGTGGTTATATATTTCACAGATAGAAGAATGAGAAATGAAATTCTGCAAAATTCTTTTGTTACAACAGTTCAAGTTGATGGAAGTGAGATTGGAGTTTTTAAAGAACTACCGCCTAAAATGTTAAGAGATAGAAAGGATTTTGGATTTTTGGTGACAGAATTGAAAAGACACAACATACAATTTAGGTGGGATGCCCCAATAGGTATAATACTCAGGCTGCGAGGAGTGAGATACCGCCTTAATACTATTGAAAAAGCAGAAGAATTTTATTACAATGTTTTGAAAGCGGGTTCTCCTCCTCCACGCACATCTTCACCAATAGATAAAGAAGCTCAACTACAAGCCGAGATTGATCAAGAAACAGAAGCACAAATAAGGCAGTCGCAAAGGGAGGCAAGAGAATTAATGGGAGCAGTAGGTGGTGTTGTGGTTGATCCTTTTGCACCATTCGAAGCTTCTCCTTTGGAAGAAATGTCTAAAACTATCACAGAGGAGGCAATGGCTTTGGAAGTAACAACATCTAAAGTGGAAGAGCAACGCATAACCAGAGCAATGTCTAAACAAATGAAGCAACAGCAGCAAGAATATAGTAAGCCACAGCGTGAGAAAAGAACCAAAGATAAACAGCAAGCTGAAGTCATGGGAGGAGCTAAACCGAAGATTCCTACTGTAGGAGAGAATCTTCAACAATTGCTCTCAAAACTTCAGACAGGGTCAAATGGCACTTAAATTTTTGTCTTGGAATGTAAACGGATTGAATTCTCCGCAAAAAAGAAGGAAGATATTTCACTATTTGAGACAATTTCATAATGATGTTATCTGTTTACAGGAGACTCATGTAAAATTGCAAGATCAGAAATACTTGATAAATTCAAAATTGGGAATGCAATTTGTTGCTTCAAATCAGGAAAAGAAGAATGGAGTGGTGATATATATAAATAAGAAACTTGTAGCAAAAATTATAGAAGCAGATAAAGATGGAAGATATATTGCAGTTGAAGTTATTACAGATGTTGGACCAATTTTGTTGGTTGGAATATATGCCCCAAATCAACAGCAGGAAACTTTTTACAAGCTACTTCATTTAAAAATTTTGGATTGGGACTATTCAAACACTATAATAATGGGCGATTGGAATGGAGTAATCCAACCTAGATTGGATAAAAAAACCACGGCCAAAATAGGGAATAAATTACCACAAGCTTTTTTCGAACTGAAAGAGGATTTGGAATTGAAAGATATTTGGAGAATTCGAAACCCAAATGAACTGGACTTTACTTTTTACTCAGACAGGCACAAATCCTTTTCCAGAATAGACTTTTTTCTCTTAACTTCTAATCTACTCTCTAAAGTAAAGAAAATAAAGATATTTCCTAGGACTTTGACTGACCACAGTCCGGTCTGGATGGAAATCGAGATGGGTAAAAGAGAAAGAAGATCCTGGAGAGTAAATGAGAATCTATTTAGATATGAAAAGAATATAATTGAACTCAAAAAGCATTTAAAGGAGTTTTTTAAATTTAACCTGAACAAAGGCACCCCTATTGAAACAGTTTGGGATGCAGCTAAAGCATATATGCGGGGAGTACTAATTCAAATGAATTCTAAACACAGGCAAAGTCAGCAGAAGAAAAGACTACAATTGGAATCTGAGATAAAAAAGAAAGAACAACAATTGATACAAAAACCAACAGACGGAAAATTGCAAATGGCTATAAAACTTCTGAAGGATCAATTTCAAATGCTTATAGCAGACCAAACGGCAACTAACTTACAATTTGCAAAGCACAATACTTTTTCCAATGCTAACAAACCGGGCAGGTGGTTGGCGTATACTTTGAGGAAGCAAGCATCGACACGAATTATTGATAGTACTGAATATGCTGATAAAGAAGTTTACCAACAAGATCTAATTAAAAAAGCCTTTTTGGAATATTATACTAAGTTATATGCTAAAGATGACATACAGAATATTACTATAGATGAATACTTGGAAAACAAGAGAGTTTCAAAAATTTCAACGAGCCAAAAGAAAAGTTTGGAACAACTGATAACAGTGGAGGAGATCAGTTTTGCTATAAAACAATTAAAAACAGCTAAAGCTCCAGGGACGGATGGCTTAACTGCAATTTATTATAAAACTTTACAAGAAGAAATGATTGAGCATCTTAAAGATTTATTTCGTAATATACAACTAGGAGGTAAGATACCTTCCTCATGGAAAACAGCTTTTGTTTCATTGATTCCGAAAGAAGAATCAGGTCTTAAGAAACCAGAAAATTATAGACCAATATCTTTATTAAACACAGACTATAAAATCTTTGCAAAAGTACTAGCCAACAGATTGATGCCAGTTATTCAAAAGATAATTCATCATGACCAAGCAGGATTTATTGAAGGCAGATATATGAAGGAGAATGTTAGGCAAGTTATAGACTTAATGGACTATCTAGATAAGAATAAACAGATCTCTGCAGTGCTGGTTTTTTTGGATGCGGAAAAAGCCTTTGATCGCGTGAATTGGAACTTTATAATTAAGACTTTGGAAAAAATGGATTTGGGGGAGCGGTTTATACAAGCGATTGGTGCAATTTATCAAGAGCAACATGCACAACTTATTATCAATGGATGCTTAACATCGAATTTTAACATACAAAAAGGCACCAGACAAGGTTGTCCATTATCCCTGTTATTATTTATTTTAACTTTAGAAGTCTTACTCAATGCAATACGGGACTCGAATTCCTTGACTGGAATAGTTATAAGGCAAAAGGACTATAGAACTAAGGCATTTGCAGATGACCTGGTTGTTACCCTATCACAACCTATGAACTCAATAATCCAGATGAAAAATATTATAGAAGAGTATGGCATGGTATCTGGTTTCAGGTTGAATCAGAAGAAAACTAAAATGATTGTCAAAAATCTGACAGAGCAAAAAAAAGGAACTGGAAAGAATGGCAGGCTTCGAGACTGTTTCAAAGGTCAAATATTTAGGAGTACAAATCACAGACTCCAATGCTAAACTGTTTCAAAATAACTATGAGGTTCTGTGGCAAAAGATACAAAAAGATATGCAAAACTGGAAGAAACTGCAGTTATCACTGCTTGGAAGAATATCAGCAGTAAAGATGAATGTTTTACCTAGACTGATCTTTTTATTTCAAATGATACCGGTGCTTAAATCAGACAAACCATTGCTAGAATGGCAAAAAGGACTGAACAAATTTATTTGGAATGATAAAAAACCAAGAGTCAAACTGAAAATAATGCAAGATACTCGTGAGAGAGGTGGTCTTAAACTCCCAAACCTTCGATTATATTATGAAGCAACTGCATTGATACAATTAAGTGATTGGTTTGGGAAAACTAAGACTGACTTGTTGAATATAGAAAGCCATGACCTGGTTTGGGGTTGGCATGCATACTTATTTTATGATACCAAAGTGGATAAAGTGTTTAACAGTCATTTACTTAGAAATGCCTTGCTGAGAGTCTGGAGAAAGCACCGAACTAATTGGGATTATAAGATTCCGTTTTGGCTGGATCTCGCTGATACCATGTGGAATACAAATATTAAGTCACTCGGGGGGTTTTTATATAAAGAGTTACTTTACTTTGAAGAGGGCAGGTGGCGATTGAAGACTTTGGATATGCTGTTGGAAGAAGGGAAATCGTTGACTTGGTTGCAGTACAATCAATTACAGATGAGATGGAAAGAAGATCAACAAACTGGTTTAATGGAATATGAAGTAGAATTGGTTGAACAGATGAAGCGGACAGGTCCAATGCACATTAAGAGAGTTTATAATGTTTTGTTAGAAAGAGACTCAGAAAATGAGCTAGTTAAAGATTGTATGATTAAATGGGCACAAAATTTCTCTCAACCAGTTATGTTGGAAACATGGGAAAAAATATGGGTTCAGAACGTTAAATTTACACAGTCACAAAATTTACGAGAAAATTTTTATAAAATGTTTTATAGATGGCACTTAGACCCCAAGAAATTGTCTTGCATGTACCCTAATGTGCAGCCAAAATGTTGGAGATGTGATTGTTTAGATGCTACATATTATCACATCTGGTGGACCTGCAGGAAAGTGAGGGCTTTTTGGATAAAAATCTGGTGGGTTATGCAAAATGTTTTAAAGAAAAAAATACAATTTTCTCCGCAATTTTTTCTACTGGGTATAGTTAAAGACTTTACACTGGGTGAAACTAAATTGATTTTGTATATGGTGACAGCAGCTAGGTTGTTGATTGCCCAACATTGGAAGAGTGATGTTTTATCGACTGTTGACCAATGGACCCAGAAGATGGCTGGATTTGCAGAAATGGCAAAGGTTTCAGCCTTTTTAAAAGATCAGACGCATGAGAAGTATATACAGGAATGGAAATTATGGATTGAGTATGTACAGAATAAGTATCAGACTAGAAAATATTATATCGCTTTTAGCTGAGATGACTATGTTAGTATGTTAGTAAATATAGAAAAAAGATATGGAAGTTTGAATAACATATATATTGTTTGGGAATAT
>WNWU01009000.1:0-13987 GCA_012654045.1 Ptyas mucosa | reverse complement strand
TGGACATAATAACTGGTTGACCCTCCTTTGGCAGCAATAACCTCAACCAAACGTTTCCTGTAGTTGCAGATCAGAACTGCACAACGATCTGGAGTAATTTTGGACCACTCCTCTTCACAAAACTGTTTCAGTGTAGCAATATTCTTGGGATGTCTGGTGTGAATCGCTCTCTTAAGGTCATGCCACAGCATTTCAATCGGGTTGAGGTCAGGACTCTGACTGGGCCACTCCAGAAGGCGTATTCTGTGCTGTTGAAGCCATTTTTTTGTTGAAATACTTGTATGCTTTGGGTCATTGTCCTGTTGCATCACCCATCCTCTGCGGAGCTTCAGTTGGCGGACAGATGGTCGTACGTTTTCCTGCAAAATGTCTTGATAAACTCTGGAATTCATTTTCCCATCAATGACAACAATCCGTCCAGGCCCTGAGGCAGCAAAGCAGCCCCTAACCATGATGCTCCCTCCGCCATGTTTTACAGTGGGGATGAGGTTTTGATGTTGGTGTGCTGTGCCTTTTTTCTCCACACATAGTGTTGTGTGTTCTTCCCAAACAACTCAATTTTGGTTTCATCTGTCCACAGTATATTTTGCCAGTAGTGCTGTGGAACATCCAGGTGCTCTTTTGCAAACTTCAAACGTGCTGCAATATTTTTTTTGGACCGCAATGGCTTCCTCCGTGGTGTCCTCCCATGTACTCCATTCTTGTTTAATGTTTTCCTTATTGTAGATGTGTCAACAAAAATGTTAGCATGTGCCAGAGATTTCTGTAGGTCTTTAGCTGACACTCTAGGATTCTTCTTTACCTCATGAAGCATTCTGTGCTGTGCTCTTGCAGTCATTTTTACAGGACGACCACGCCTAGGGAGAGTAGCAACAGTGCTAAACTTTCTCTATTTGTAGACAGTCTGTCTTACCGTGGACACATGAACATCAAGGCTTTTGGAGATACTTTTGTAACCCTTTCCAGCTTCATGCAAGTCAACAATTCTTGATCGTAGGTCTTCTGAGAGCTCTTTTCCGCGAGGCATGGTTCACATCAGACAGTGCTTCTTGAAACCAGTAAACCCAAAACAGGCGTGTGTTTTTAAAGGGCAGGACAGCTGTCAGCAACACATCCAATATCATCACACTGATTGGAGTTAAGGTTGGCTCACTCCTGGCTCCAATTAGCTCTTGGAGAAGTCATTAGGCTAGGGGCTGACATACTTTTTCCTCCCTGCACACTGTGAATGTTTACATGTTATGTTCAATTAAACCATGGCAACATCTAATGTTTGTGTAGTATTATTTTAAGCAGACTGTGTTTTTCTATTGTTGTGACTTAGATGAAGTTCAGAGCACATTTTATGACCAATTCATGCAAAACTCCACGTAATCCCAAGGGGTTCACATACTTTTTCTTGCAACTGTATTACACTGTTCCTAGTTTATTACATGATTCTAATGTTACATTTGTTTTTTTGCAAGTCTAAAGACATTTTGAGTAAAACCGTGCAACAACATTTAAATATCATGCTAAGCGATTATGTGGTTTGTTTGATTTTGATTTAGCACTGTGTGAAGTAAGTCCTTGTTTATGATTTATGTCTGTAAATACATATTGTATGTATACATTTAATCAAATTTCAACACTCTCTCCAGCTACCTTAACTTTCCAGCCATTTGCTAGTTTTACATGCTGGTTACTCTTCTCCATTTTAACAAAAAAAAATTCTGTTTCTAGAAATAGATTGAGAAGCACCACTGTCAACAACCGAACAATCCTGGTTAACATCAGTAGTTGAATTTGATATAGCTAAATTACAACCCTTCTTGGGTCTAATATTGTCCCTAACAGGCATTTTCTTATTTTTACAATACTTAGCTATATGCCCTTTAGCCCCACAAGCAAAACAATGTTTTGCAACATAGGCAGTTGAGTACAGTTTTTCTTCTTTTGGTTGTTGCACTCTCAATTGATCCCTTTCTTGTCTTCTTTTGGATTCTTCCAATAACCTACCGGTTATGCCAGTCAATGTCAGGTCATCTCTGGACCAAACCTCTAATGAAGAAACATAGTCATCATAACTATTGTCTAATGAAGAAAGAATTATATAAACTTGTTGTAGTTCCAAGAAAATCAGTTCCTTTTCATGCAGCTCCTGGAAAATTCTGGTCATGGATTCCAAATGAGCCATCATATCTCCACCCTTAAGAAGATGTTGTTTAAACAATCTTCGTGTAAGATAAATATGAGCACCCACAGTGTCTTGAACATATAGTCTCTTCAACTTGGTCCAACACCTAGCAGCAGACTCTTCGCCACGAATATGGACAAGCTGCTGGTCACCCAGTGTTAGTCCAATAATGCAAAGAGCTCGTTCATTGTCTCTGTTAAACTTGGTTATCTTCTTCGCATCTTCTTCATCATCAGGATTCCATGCTGTTACATCCGGTGGATTATTAACTATGTCCCAAAGGCCTTCTCTATGCAGAAGTAGACTACATTTTGTAGACCAGGATACATAGTTTGTTCCATCCAGCTGGGTTATCATGGAAAATTTTGCTGCTTGTTCTAGAGCCATCTTCACTTGGATTGTTTATCACAAACAGTTTGTACTATTCACATTAACTCTCAGTTTAACTCTTAACAATCCTTGTTAGTTATGGTTGGCTCTGGGCCCATAACCAATGTTAAGGATATTGGTGTTGTGTTACCAACCAGCAGAGTAACTGCACAAGGAAAACGTTGCTGAGAGCAATGAATAAGAGATATACAAACTGGTTTATCAAAAGCTTACTTTATAGTAGGAAAAAACAGTCTCATTGTCGTTAAACAAATTCCAAGTCTTTGCCAGTTAAATCAGTCCAGTAGTTACAGAATAACAAACTCAGTCTGGTTCACAAACCACGATGGTAGCAGATCCATCAAACGATGATTAGCAGATAGCAACTCCTCTCAATGGTAGCATATCATCATAGCAGCAACTGAACATGTTACAATGCTTCGCTTAAATACGCTCACAACCAGTCATTACCTAATTACAGCATGACTCAGCATTACAATGAATCAGCAAGAATACTTTTAACGTAAAAATACATTTACAGATTAAAGGTACAGTACACATATATTGCCTGGACAACTAGTTAGGCCCAAACCATATCCTAACATTTGACAAAGCCATAATTTAGCATATGTGAACCCAACCTGTATATATCAACAATTAATAAAGTTCAGCATTTACAGATGTTAATCTTAATTGAAAGTTGTGCACTGATAAAAAATAACAACAATAGCTTTTTTATAAGATTATATACTTGAAAACACGCAGAGCAAATTCAGTCATGAGAAACTAATATGGGAATGTTCAGGAGTATTAGTTCTTGGGTTAAAAAGGTAGTCATTGGACAGATGATCACAAGAACAAACAGCACTCTCCTGTTCCCTTTTTCCATTATAAATGGCCATGAATTTTCATTAGTGAAGCCAATCAAATTTCTCTGTGTTTCCTCCAGTATTAAAGATTGTAAATGGCAAGAGAAGAATATAGTTGTGATGGAAGAAGTTGTCATTGCCCCTCCATACCAAGTGGAAAACTGTAAAGGCAAAGAGGGGAGTGCCCTAAGTCATGTACGCAAAATAGTAAGTACTGTGTACAATGGTCAGAGGTCTGTCAGGGAAAAGAGAAGATGGGGTTCAAAAAATAGCCACACAAGCAAGCTTGACCTTGATCATACAGATTCAAAAGTGAATTTGAAATGAATTCACATATCATGTTTTGATTTTGGCATGTGTGTGAGCCCAGTCACTGTAATTCATAAATACTGGCTTATACTTATTATATTTTGTGAACTCAAACAATTGTGTTTGATTCTGTGATAATACTTTAACAGACTATGATGATGCAATGTATGACTGTAGCCTTCATATTGTCAAGCTCAGGCCCAGAGACAAGACAGATCCAATCAAGTCCAGTCCTTTATTTGCTTACACCTAATAGATTCTTGCCAAACTAAAGCTATAACTTTCTAAGCTACTAGATACAGTATATCTTGAGAGAGTCTACGGTGTGATTACCCTAAACCTCTTTTCACCACCACCAGCCCTTTAGCTCAGGACTGTGCACTTTCTTTATCTGGGTCTCCTGGGAATGGTTTGAATTGGCAAATCTTCCCCCTCTGCTGATGCAGGTGCACATTCCATCACACATGTGTCTCAAGCAATACAGGTAATCCTTGATTTATGACTGGTCGTTTAACAACAGTTTGGAGTTACAGTATCCTCGGAAAGGGTAAAGCACTTCAGCTTTTGTAAATTGTCTCTCACACATCCTGATGGTTACATGACAGCATTTTGGGCACTTGGCAACCGGCTCACATTTACAACTGGTTGCAGCGTCCCGCACTCACATGACCATGGTTTGCAACTTTTTTTGCCAGTTTCTGGCAAAAAACACCTATTCAGGAGAATGGATTCCAGTTTACGATTACATTATTTGCTTAACAGCTGTAAAAACAATCATAAAATCAGTTCTGGTCATGTGGGTGCCTAGACTTGTGACTGTTGCAACTTACGACTGAATTTACGACTGAAATTCCGATCCCAATTCTGGTCATAAGTTGAAGACTACCTGTAACTTATTTTTAAGTAAATATGTTATCAAACAAGAGGCAAGTTTAAATCCAGATGATCCAGTTTAAATTCAGATGATTAAAGTGGTAGTTGTATTTGTAGTATAGAATGGAACTTCACAATTCTACAGTAGCAGAACTGTGAGAAATGTCTGTGTGTCCTGTTTGAAGTTTTATAGAGAGATATGTTCTGTATGTCAGATACAGAATCTCTTGGTACCGGTATAATTTCCTCAATATTCTTCAATATTTGTAGTGGAACACAAGACATTCTGTGTTATTAATTAAGGTAAATGCCTTGTTTTTTCCTTTAGGTATTGTGTTTTCTTCCTTTAAAGCAGGGGTCCCCAACCCCTGGCTGCAGTCCACTACTGGGCTGTTGCCTATTCAGAACCAGGCTGCGTGAGCGATCGGCCAGTGCGCATGTGCGTGCACACAGGTCAACCTGCACAAGTGGCGGGCCAGCACGCGTGCACACATTTGTACAAGGCGAGCTGCATGCGTGCGCGTGCCAACCTGCCGCTCACACAATTCGAGCTACATGCATGTGTGCACGTGGCCCAGTTCTCTTTCCCCCCCCCCCCCCCACTGCTTTAAAGGTTAGGGACAGCTTTCTTTAAAGAAGAAAAAATGAATTCCATTTACAGTTCATCAGTGACCCTCAATTTCAAACTGCTGTAAATCATCATCTTGCATTCAACATTTCCAAACTCATCAACCACTACTTTTCATGAGCATACCAGCAGTCCCACTAAGATAAGTACTAACTTCTTTGCCTCCTTCTTCATCCAGGTCGAGAAACATTTTAGAGATGTCGAAAGCCAAAAGGTGATGCAGCGTTCACAAGTCCAGCCAACACAAAAGGAAAGCACTCTCTCATCCTGAGTTCCACCTGCCCTTCCTGGTTGCGACAGATTGCTCCTGTGGGGGTGGGGGGGTGGGGGAGCCCTTTGAACGTGCAGCAGCAGATGAAACAGACTTCCTCAAAAGAGGGCGGGGGGGGGTTTTCCACTTCTATGTTGTGGCTACCTTGTAATGATGGGACCCACAGTTTCTGAACTTTAGACTTCAAAAACAAGCGAATAATTTAAAAACTCATTCATTACTTGACTAACGGGCTCTTTACTTTTTGCCCTTCAGGTTTCCCCCCAGATCAGTCAGCTGTCTTGTATTTGAGGTTTTTCTCCCAGATTTTTTTTCCTGCTTTACTGAAATAAATTCCATGCCACCCCCGTTTCTGATGTATGCTAGGAGAATTCAGCTCCTTAGTTGTCTTATTAAAAAGAAAAAATAGAGGAAACAGAAAATAATGAGCTGACTGTGGTGATGTAATTGGGACTTGTCTATGACTGACTATCTCATTTTGGTTTTTGTTTGCACCGGGCAAGGCTTGAATTAGCCTTATTTTTCTTATCTTGAAATACATATATAATAAATATCTATCTCTATATTTATATCTCTATGTCTCTATTATTATAATATATATATGTGTGTGTGTGTGTGTGTGCGCGCGTGCGTATATGTATATCTCCTTTAAATATTTTTCTGGTTCTTGCAGTACTCAAAATTGGGACCATGGCAGAAAAAAATCTCTATGCTTGTTATCAAGCCTTCTGCAGTTGGCATTTTTAGCTTGGGCTTCAGTGGATCACAACCTATTGACAATTCATACTTCGGGTACAAGCTTCTCCAATTTGGTTTTTGCACCAAGTTTTACCTTGCACATTATGTTATATTGCCACAAATTTGAGCTCTACTAATACCACTGGATTAGAACTGCTAACAAACACTACAGATGTAGTGGATAATGAGTCTGTTGGAATCATTCTGTCCTCAAAGGCATGAAAACTAGATCTCATAGCTTACTCTTGGTCATGTGCTGTTCTGACCACAGTGAAGAACCACAGGATTTTCTGTAGGTAAAGGTTGCTTGAGTGAAATGTAGGAGAAACAATCTATATATTGTACGTAGAGACCCAACTTGGGCTGGGGAAGGTCATGAAGATTTGAGCTGAATTCACATGTGATTGTGGTTAGTCTTGCATTGAACGCCTTTTGTCCACGGAAATAAAGCATCTGAATTGGCAGGATAATAGAACAGTCTCAGTGAGATTTTTCCCTGTAGCATAGAAAAAGCATCTTTCCAGTGATGTATAGCTGTGTCCATGGCATCTGCAGAGGGACAAAGAAGTAAATAACATGTGTTGTGCAAATGTACATGTAGCTGCGTAAGCCATCATGATGCAAGTATATCAACTGTATGTCACATGACACATTTTGACATCATGGCTTATTGTGGATAGTGTTGGCTGCATCATTGTTAAAAGGACAGGTAACTTCAGCTTTTTTGGTTAAAGATGTTGGAGATCAGGCACAGTAGCTGTAGTTCTGGGGATCCAAGTATGATTTATGAAATCTCTGTCCTGGCAGAGACTGCTATAGGGACACATGGAGACACTGTCCAAAAAGTATTTCTGTCCATAACTCTACTGTATAGCTTCCAGCTAAATTCTTGAAATGTTCAGCATTTACACTCTGTGCACAATTATTAGGCAAGTTGTATTTTGGAGGATTAATTTCATTATTGAACAACTACAGTGCTCTCTGTCAATCCAAAATGTTAATAAACCTCAAACCAGAACATTTAAGAAAGTAAAAGTGAGGTTTTGGCTTTCTTAGGAGAATATCTATGTGTGCACAATTATTGGGCAACTATTAGTGTGCAGAATTATTATGCAACTAAATGAAAAACGAAAATTTGCCCATCTCACTTTCATTTGTTTGTACCTGTTAAAGTGAGAATAATAAACAACTCAAAAGTGTACAAATAAACATTTCTGACAGTTCACAAAAAAAATCAGTGACCAATATAGCCACCCTTCTTTTCAGTAACAGTCATAAGCCTTCCATTCATGGAGTCTGTCAGTTTCTTGATCTGTTGACGATCAACTTTTTGTGCAGCAGTGTTGTGGCTCCGACCCCCGAGGCCATTGCATCGGAGGAAGAAGGCTCTGAACATGAAGGAGAGGAGCCAGCCAGGCCTCCCTCCCCCGGCCCCTCCTCTCTGGCAATTCCTCAGCTGCCGGCCGAAGAAGAGGAGATTAGCCAGGAGCCAGGTGTCTCCGATCGGTCGGAAAGTGATGAGGGAGACAGGCTGTGGCTGGACCCATGTCAGCGTTGGCGTGCTAAAAGATCCCAGCAAATGAGGAGGCGTGCCAGGGATTAGCTGAGTCACTGGACCACACCCCACAAGCTATATAAAGGAGTGGGGTGGCAGTTTGAATTCTGTGACGGACAAAGTTTCATTCTTGTTAGTTTCTTGGTGTCAAACCTCAGTCGGCTTCAAGGATTGGAATTTGGACTGTGTTTTTCCCAGCTGGTGTGTATGTGTTTGTTATGTGGTGAAGGAATACCCCCCCCCCTGTTTAGTAAAGAACTTGGCAGCCGGTTCCCATAGGGCTGCCCAAGCCTTGATAACGAAACCTCCGTGTGTGCCAGTCATTTAACCCTCGTCTGTCTGTGTGGATTTGTGCGTGTGGGGGACGGGGACAGAACAAGCAGCAACCACAGCCTCCCAGACACTGTTCGGAGCAGTGTACTGTTTTCCTTCACCGCAAAGCTGTTTAAGAAGGGCCCACAAGTTCTCAATAGGGTGAGGAAAGGGGCCATGTCATTATTCTTTCATCTTTAAGGCCTTTACTGGCTAGCCACGCTAGCCACGCAGTGGAGTACTTTGATGCATGCGATGGAGCATTGTCTTGCATAAAAATCATGGTCTTGAAAGATGCAAACTTTTTCCTGTACCACTACTTGAAGAAAGTGTCTTCTAAAAACTGGCAGTAGGTTTGGGAGTTGATTTTGAGTCCAACTTCAACCCGAAAAGGTCCAACTAGCTCATCTTTTATAATGCCAGCCCATGCCAGTACACCACCTCCACCTTGCTGACGTCTGAATCGAAGTGGAGCTCTGTGTCGGATACTGATCTAGCCACGGGCCCATCCATCTGGTCCATCGAGTCACTCTCATCAGTCCGTAAAACCTTTGAAAAATCTGTCTTCAGATATTTCTTGGCCCAGTCTTGCCATTTCAACTTATGTGTCTTGTTCAGTGGTGGTCAGGTTTCAGCCTTCCTTACCTTGGCCATGTCTCCGAGCACTGAACACCTTGTACTTCTGGGCACTCCAGGTAGGTTGCAGTTCTGGAATATGACAGCACTGGAGGATAATGGATTCCTGGTATATTCACGTTTGATTCTTCTCAAATCTTTGACAGTTAATGTGCGTCTTTTTTTCTCAACACATTTCTTGCAACCCTGTTGACTATTTGCAACAAACCGTTTGATGGTTCTGTGATCATGCCCCAATATCTTAGCAATTTCAAGAGTGCTGCATCCCTCTGAAAGACTTTTTACAATTTTTGACTTTTCAGAGTCAGTTAAATCTCTTTTTTGGCCTATTTTGCCTGAGGAAAAGAAGCTGCCTAATAATTATGCACACCTTGATATAAGGTGTTGATCTCCTTAGGCCACACCCTCATTACACAAAAACACATCACCTTATACGCTTATATCCACTAAGCATTCAAGTTTATACAGCTTGGAGGTGGAAAATATGCATTAAAATGATATGGTCAAAATACTCACTTGCCTAATAATTATGCACACAGTGTAGATAGATGCTATTATCTCTCCTTTTCCTTTTTTTATTTTTAAACAAAAGGGTGAAATTTTAAATAATTCAAGCCCTGTTTTGCAGTATGGAGGGATGTTTTTAGCATTGTCTAGCAAAACCAATAAAAACCCAGAATATTTTTAACCATCAAACAAGCATTTGTGCTGGTGGGTTTGTCTTTAAAGGTGCAGGTAGAGGATGGGGGGGGGGGGAGGATTCTACAGACAACTGGAAAGCAACATGCCGTTGAATTGGAGGATACATTCTGTGTAAACTGGCATGCTAACTTGTGCACTCATGTTCTGTTCTACATATTTCTCCATCAGTTGTATATTTCTATGAATGAGATACGTTGCTGGATATTTTTGTAAAATGTGGGTTAATATTTTTGATGGTTGCAAGACAGTGCAACTTTAATATGAATGGAAAGCAGAAAAGAAAAGCTTTATGAAACAAAACAAACCCTATACATTTTTTCTCTAGAACAAACACTGAAATAATATGGTGGAGTTGTAGAAAATTCTTCAGATCATACAGTTAACTTTCCATTTTGATAAAGTACCCCAAGACATTCTAGTTAGAAAATTAGAATGAAGTGAAGTGGATATGTACTGTAGCTGGCTCAAAAATACTTGTTGTGGCTCCAACCCCAGAGCCCATCGCATCGGAGGAAGAAGGCTCCGAACATGAAGGAGAGGAGCCAGCCAGGCCTCCCTCCCCCGGCCCCTCCTCTCTGGCAATTCCTCAGCTGCTGGCCGAAGGAGAGGAGATTAGCCAGGAGCCAGGTGTCTCCGATCGGTCGGAAAGTGATGAAGGGGATAAACTGTGGCTGGACCCACGTCAGCGTCGGCATGCTAAAAGATCCCAGCAAATGAGGAGGCATGCCAGAGATTAGCTGAGTCACTGGACCACACCCCACAAGCTATATAAAGGAGTGGGGTGGCAGTTTGAGTTCTGTGACGGACAAAGTTTCATTCTTGTTAGTTTCTTGGTGTCAAACCTCAGTCGGCTTCAAGGATTGGAATTTGGACTGTGTTTTTCCCAGCTGGTATGTATGTGTTTGTTATCTGGTGAAGGAATACCCCCCCCTTGTTTAGTAAAGAATTTGGCAGCCGGTTCCCATAGGGCTGCCCAAGCCTTGATAATGAAACCTCCGTGTGTGCCAGTCATTTAACCCTCGTCTGTCTGTGTGGGTTTGTGCGTGTGGGGGACGGGGACAGAACAATACTCAAAAAGTGTTCATGATTAGTTCCTTGTTAAACTGGGGTGAAGTGGCACAATTATATACAATTTTTATTAGCCACTTGAATGAAGAAGTATAGAGAATGGTAACTGAATTTTTAGATGGTACAAAAAAGAATCCTGCAAGACAAATGTTTTTGATAGGTTAGAGAAGCAGGGTAGAAATACTAAAATGGGAGAAGTGCAGAGTTCGTACAAAAATGGAATAGCTAGCTAGGTAGTGATACTTAACTGCAGAGTGAACATGAGTCTGTGCTGTAATGTGAATGCAAAGCAATGCATTTTTATATTGTATCAGAAATATTTCCAAATCATAAGAGATAATTGTTTCATTTTACTCTGGTTGGACTCCACCTTGAGTACTATGTCTAGTTCTGGGCACCATATTTTAAGGATTCAGAGAAACTGGAACATATTCAGAGTAAGGCAGTGATGATCAGGGATTTAGAAAGTAAATCCTGTGGAGAAAAGGTGAAGGAATGTTTGCCCCAAGAAAGGTAGAAGCAATAAGATAGACTTCTTTATGGTTGAAAGGATGCCACCCAGAAGAAGGTCAAGACTTGTTTCCTGTCATTCTAGAGTATAGGACAGTGATGGCTAACCTTTTTGCCATCGCGTGCCAAAAGCTGGGGGAGCGCAGTGGGGTCACATGCATGCGTGCCCACAACCATAATTCTATGCGCCCCTCCCCTCCCGTGCTCCCCCGTTTTTGGCACATGATGGCACAGTGGGTCCGGTAGACCCGTTTTTTGCTCTCCCCAGGCTCCAGAGCCTTTCTAGGAGCCTGGGGAGGGCAAAACCGGCTTCCCCCCCCTCCCAGAGGCCCTCTGGAGGCTGGAAACAGTGTGTTTCCTGACTTCTGGTGGGCCCGGAAGGCCTGAAAATCAGCTGGCTGCCGCACGCATGCGTGCCAGAGCTGAGCTCGCGTGCCCACCGTTATGGCTCCGCGTGCCACCTGTGGCACCCGTGCCATAGGTTCGCCATCACGGGTATAGGACATTAAAGAGTGGAATTGTGTTAGAGGAAGGCAGATTCCAACCAAAAGTTTTTAAAAATTGTACCAACAGCTTGACAGTGGAGTAAATTATCTAAAATAGTGGTGCACCCTCCTTGCTGGATGTGTTCCAGTGGGGGCTAGACAGACATTTTTCTAGGATGTTTTTGGATTCCTGTATAGAGCAGGGGCCTGGATTCAATTTCCTTGCTGGCCTCTTCCAGCTCTGATTCTCTGTTGGGGCCTGCATATGACGTGTGAATAGTAGTTTATTTCCTCTCCAATCTTTAAACTGCTTTTTGGCTGACAGACCATCAGTGCATTTTTTTAAAAATCGATTAGTTTCTTTAAGCCATGTAAATAACTATCAGTTGTGCCTGCTTGTCTAGGGCATAGTTGGTTTTAGCTCTCCAGAAGTGAGCTTGGTTCAGTTTCACTGTTGCAAGAAAGATGCTCTATCTGGGTAAAAAAGAATAGTGTGAATGAGTTGTAAAAACAAATAAGGGATTGCCCTGCCTTCCTTTGGCTCTCCTACTACTAATTTTGGCCTTCTGTATTGCTGCTGGCATACAGACTTGGAAGAATGTGTCAACAGAGGAAAAAGTGCAGACACCCAGGGTTTAATCTCAGATCTAGCAATGATAATTGAAATAGTATGTACACTAATCAGGTGAGTAAAAACAAAATGGTTAACTATGCAAAATTGAAGTAGGTAGGAAATGCCCAACCATATATAAGACAGAGACATGATTAAGTTTATGATTCTTTGTGGTAAGTATTAAATGTGTTATTTCCATTCTCCCAATAATGGAAACAACAAGAATGTCAGGGTGGCATTCAAACCCTGTTCCCCTCCTGGGGTAATTGCACTTAATTAGAGGTGGATCGTGGCATTACCCTTGAAGCATACTCAATAAGCAAAATAAGTCTGAGATATATTCTAAGAAACTCATTTTATTATAAAGAAAATAAAAAACATCTTACTGGCTAATTAGTTACTTTTTGGCAGCGTTCCTGCCGGACCTCTTGGCAGAAGAACAAAAGAAGATAGGAGAAGAATAAGGAATGCAGACCTGCGCAGTTAGCTTAAAGATAAGAATTCTGAGCATCTACGGAAAGTGTTACAGTTCAAAAAACACAGCTGGCAAATTAAAAAACGCAGTGACAATCCCCTTCTTTGCCAGTTGAGCGGACATCAGGTACATCATCAAATAAGGCACATCTTCTTATGCAGATACTCGTGTTGAGCTGCTGGGAGCGGTTTGTTGAGCATGTCAGCAATCTGATCATGTGTAGATACCTACTGCAATTTAACAAAACCTTGTTTCACCAATTGTTTTATGTTTGATAACGGATGTCAATGTGTCTGGACCTAGAACCTGTGAAATGTGATTCAGAAATATAAACCACCGATTCATTGTCTTCCATCACTGTGATTGGTCGAATCGGACTTGTCCAGATATCTGTGACCAAAGCATCAAACCAAGTTAGAGAATTACATGCATCTGAAACACAAGCATATTCAGCTTCAGTAGATGAACAAGAAACAAAATTCTGTTTACGCACTTGCCAATAAACAGGACATCCATTTAAGAACATCATATAACCTGAAGTACTTTTACATGATTTCTTATCACTCGCCCAATCAGAATCTGCATAACAACATAATTCTGCATAATCAGTATGTGTTGGTTCTAACAATAACTTCATGTGTTTAGTGTGCTTTAGGTATTTTAATAATTTTTTAACGCATGTCCAATGAAAATGTTTTGCCTTACCTACGTGTCAAGACAAGAGATTAACACTAAGTGCAATGTCGGGTCTGGTCCAACTACTAATGTACAACAGTGACCCAATGACTGAACGCTAAAGTGTTTGATCCTCGAACTCAGGACTTGGTTCACGTGTCAAGTTGTGAAAATCTGTTTGCATGGGTGTCTTTGTTGCGTTAGCATCCTTCATGTTGCAATGATGCAAAATTTGCTCAATTTTATCTTCTTGTGAAAGACTGAACCCCTTCTGTGTTTTGTCAATCTGAACACCTAAATAAGTGCTAACATGACCTAAAGATTTCAATGTGAAGTATCTCTGCAAAGCTTTGGCAAAACTTTCACTCATCTGCTTATTTGGACCAATATAAACAATGTCATCAACATAAACAAGAACTATTTCATATGCATTGTTAGATCTTTTTGTGAACACGCACTCATCAGTTTTGGACTTAATAAAGCCCATTGAATTTAGTTTGTCAGTAAGACATAAGTACCACATTAAACCAGACTGTTTCAGACCATAAAGACTTTTTTGTAGAAACCAGGTATCCCCTTCTTGCTGTCGGAACCCTGGGGGACCTCTCACGTAGATTTCTTCATCTAGGTCAGCATGTAGATAAGCCGTGTCAACATCGAACTGGAAAACTTCTAAACCAAGGATAGTTGCAGTTGCTAAAGCAATTTTTACGCTCTCAGTTC
>WNWU01008997.1:0-19206 GCA_012654045.1 Ptyas mucosa | reverse complement strand
TTGTTAAATACTGATTATAAGATATTTACTAAGGTGTTGGCAAATAGATTAATGAGAGTAATGCAACAAATGATACATCATGACCAAACAGGTTTTATAAGTGGCAGACAGATGAAAAGTAATGTAAGACATATTGTTAATGTATTGGAATATTTGGAAAGGAACAACCAGGTCCCTGCTGGGATAATATTTTTAGATGTTGAAAAAGCATTTGATCGACTGACTTGGCAGTTTTTATTAAAATTAATGGAAAGAATGAAGTTTGGAGATAATTTTATACAATCAATAAAGGCAATATATCAGAAACAAACAGCACAAATAATAGTTAATGGAGGCTTAACTGATAATTTTTTAATAGAAAAAGGTACCGGCAAGGATGCCCTTTGTCTCCTTTATTGTTTATTTTATCATTGGAAATATTGCTGAATAATATACGAGATTTAGAGGGAATAAAGGGAATTCAGATTAGACAACATGAATATAAGCTACGTGCATTCGCAGATGACCTGGTTGTTACCTTAACCCAACTATTACAATCTGTTAAAGTATTAATGGATACAATTAAAGACTATGGATTAATATCTGGTTTCAAAATAAATGCAGCCAAAACAAAGATAATAGCCAAAAATATGACTGTTAAACAAAAACAAGAGATGGGGATTGAAACAGGATTTGAAGTAGTTAAAAAGGTCAGGTATTTAGGTATAAATATCCTGACAACTAATTCAAAATTATATCATCACAATTATGAATTATTGTGGCAAAAGATGCAATTAGAGATTCAGAGTTGGCGGAAGTTGCAATTGTCACTGCTAGGAAGGATAGCTGCCATAAAAATGAATCTTTTACCAAGGTTTTTGTTCCTCTTTCAAACAATTGCAATACTTAAAGCTGATAAAAATCTGAAAGAGTGGCAAAAAGGTATAAATACTTTTGTATGGGCAGGGAAAAAACCTCGAGTTAAACAAAAAATAATGCAGGATACTCAAGAAAGAGGAGGACTTAAATTGCCCAATTTAGGGCTTTATTATGAGGCAGCTGTATTATCATTAGTTAGTGATTGGATTAACTCAACAG
Source organism: Ptyas mucosa (assembly GCA_012654045.1). Taxonomy (NCBI): domain Eukaryota; kingdom Metazoa; phylum Chordata; class Lepidosauria; order Squamata; family Colubridae; genus Ptyas; species Ptyas mucosa. Next base: position 18,129 of record WNWU01008997.1, on the reverse strand, counting down.
AAGAAAGGATATTAAATGTTGAAGGATATGGCCTGGTTTTTGGCTGGCATGCATATTTATTTTATGATAAAAAGGTAGATACTACTTTTAAAAGTCATATATTGAGAAGTTCTTTGTTACGTGTCTGGAAGAAATATTGTTATAAGCTAAATGATAAAATTCCGATTTGGACAATACCCAGACACGCCATTGAAAATATGAATATAGAACAAAAGCAAGATGGGATTACGTATGAGCAACTTTTGGATAAGGAAGGAAATGTTTATTGTTTAAAAACTGTTCAACAATTAAAAGAAGAAGGAATAATTAAAACTTGGTTTCAATATGGCCAGCTACAGGCCAGATGGAAAGAGGACCAAAAAAAGGGTATTTTGCAGTATGAAGAGAATTTGATCAAGCAGATAAGAGACCAGAGCCAAATGCATATAAAAAGGTTATATAATGTATTATTGGAAATAGACTCCGAGACAGAATTAGTTAAGGATTGTATGATAAAGTGGGCACAAAATATAGGGGAAATAATAACGTTGGATACGTGGGAAAATATATGGGTAAGAAATGTAAAATTTACGCAAGCTCAAAATTTAAGAGAAAATTTCTACAAAATGTTTAGATGGCATTTAGATCCAAAAAAATTAGCCTGTATGTATCCAAATCTCCAGCCCAAATGTTGGAGATGTGAGAGTCAGGACGCCACGTATTATCATATATGGTGGACCTGTAAAAAAATTAAGGTGTTCTGGGTAAGAATCTGGTGGATAATTCAAAATATATTAAAGAAAAAGATTAAATTTACGCCACAGTTTTTTTTGTTGGGAATTATAACAGATTGTACTGGAATAGAAATAAAGATGATTTTGAATTTAATAACAGCTTCAAGACTACTGGTGGCACAATACTAGAAGAAGCAAGACGTACCTACAATTCAAGAATGGACATTAAAAGTAGTGCATTTGGCAGAGATGGCAAAAATCTCTGCATATCTTAAAGACTATTCAAATGAAAGATATATAAAGGAGTGGAGAAGATGGATAGATTATATACATAGCAAATACCAGACTAAGAAATTTCAATTAGCTTATGAATGAAATATTTTGTATAATATTTTGTATAAATTGTTATAGTATTGAGAATATAGTTGTTTTACGTATAGGAGTTAAAGATCAAGGTTAATAATGTTTTATTATATTGTTAGTTAATTATAGCATTAAGTTATGCCCTGAGCTAGTCCTGGGAAGCCAAGGGAGGGTGGGGGAAGGGAAGGGGGAGGGGAGGGGGGAGGTGGGGAAGGAGTGGGGGAGTGGGGGGGAATGGGTTGGGTGGGTTGGGGAGGGGGATGGGGAGGGGAGAAAATGTTTTGTATAATTTGTAAAACTTTTTAATAAATAAAAAAAAAGACAAAGGATTTGGTGATCTCATACATTTTCCACATATGGTAAAATTACATTTGGTATCAAATACATGAGCTCATACATTTATTCCATATATGGCTAACATACATTTATTATAAAATAATGGACACTTCCTCATTACTAAACCATTAGCTTCTAGTTTATAAGTTTATTTTCAGCTAGACCACTTTCTTAAGTTCTGTAAGTACTAATGGAGTTTTTACTGCTGTCCTTAGATGTCAGGTATGCTTCCTTCAAAATCCAGGAAAGAAAGAACCAGACTCCATTGTTATGAAGAAACTGTACTTTTACTGGTAAAGACTGAACGCAACCATATCAAAGCTGAAACTAATACTATACGTGCGAAACTTGTATATACAAATCATCCCCTCCCACTGTCCATCGTAAATCACCCAATCCACAGGTCTTCCAGGGGTCAGGTGGCAGCACGTCTGACCGCGTCATCAATCAGGAATGTCACGACGGTTGGCCGATAACAGCAGTTTTGTTTTCCCATTCTAAGCAGACTTTCATCTAGTAAGCTTTCATTTTCCCCCCTCCCCCTTTCTATGGCAGCCAAGCAGTAAGGCGGAGGCTGACATTAGGTAATAATGAACTCTTTGCCCCATACATGTCTTTGTGTGGTTAACAGTGAGGCTTTTCAGACATTCTCTATATGGCTGTCCTTCCGTGACAGCTAGGCCTCCTCAGAAGATATATTACCAATAATGGGGTTCAGCTGACTTTAATATAATCTCCAGCAAGCACATTTCTCTCAAACAAGCACATTTTCTTTCTTACAATAATGTGAATAAAGAGGGCCCTTCAGTGTTCATCTAGCTGAACCTGCATCATCTACATTATTCCCCCCTCTGAAAGTTTTTCAATGCAGAAACTTTCATTACTCCTTGCATGCTCAATTCTTTAGTAGATAACATTCTATTCCTTTTAAGTCTGTATCTCTTTCATTGCTCTGATAGATAGCTGTTTCAGCACCAGGATTGCACAAGGAATAAAAGCTAGGCCTGCCACAGCACATATCAACAAGACTAACATTTGTTTAATCCACCCGGATCCAGGCACCCAAGAAAACCACATGTCCGTTTTTTGTAACCTCTGACCTATCTTGGATGCCCTATCCTGCAATTCCTTGGCAACTTCTCTGACCACACCTGATTTATTCATATAGAAACAACAGTCCTTTCCCAAAAATGCACACACACCTCCTCTCTCTGCGGTTAGGAGGTCTAAGGCACGTCGATTTTGTAGGACCACTGCTGCCAATGAATCTATCTGGTCTTGGACTTCTACCAGGGTTCCAGCAATTTGGTTCAGGCTTTCTTGAAGCTCCTCTGATAATTGCTGAAACTGTATTACTGAGTGTGTCACTCCACCTATACCTGTTCCAACTGCAGTTCCTATCCCCATGATTACTAATAGTGGGACTAGGATTGGTGCCCGTTTCTGAACATGTCCCATGAGAGGAACAGGGATGGTATGTTCTCCACTGACAACACCTATTTTAGGAAAAAGGTGTACTAGTGTGCATGTTCCTGTCCAATTTGTTGGCAAACATAAATACGCATCCTTCCTGCATAAGAAGAATACTCATTTTTCCCTTACACACACGCCTATGTTCATGGAGAAAGCATGGGTCCGATGGTTCTTTTCATTAGTCCAGACCCCCAAAGTCCCTGCCACAAATATTCCAGCCAGTGGCTGTAATGGGACTTCTAGTGAAGGGTCCTTTTGCTTATCTCTGAGGATTGGGCCTTCAAAAAGATACCGGGAGGTAGTATTCCTGGGGGAAAGGAGACACATAAACCTGTGCTGGACCTAATGGAGAGCCAGATAGGGAAGCGAGGGGGCTGAAATAGACACCTTTCCTTGGATACATTCCAGGACTCCTTCCATCCTCCCCATCTTGTGATGGTGGCAGTTGGTGGTAGTGAGAAAGTGACCTTATGATGAAATGGGTGGTGTGCAGAAGGAAAAAGATCTTTGCTTAGTTTTACATCCTTAAGGTTCATTGTAGGACCAAAGTACACTTCTGATGGACATTGTTCTTCTGTCAGGGATCCTACAGGCCTACCAGATGTCTGATGTCTCTTTACACACAGAGAGGGTGTTCCTATGATTTCTACACCGGTGGCTGTAGGGCCAACTATTGGAAGGCGGCTTATTCCCAGTCTTTTGAATGCGTTATAAAAATCTCCTTGCCTTTGATGTTGCTGCTTTGTTTTTAATATCCCTTTTAAGGACTAGGGTAGCTTTTGTCCTTTCCCAGAGATCTTGCTCAACTGGAACAGCATGATAAAATGAAGGACTAGCAGACAAACACAACCAGCAGTTTTGAACCAAGGCAGAATCAGACTGATTAACGAGACTTTGACCTAATTCCAGTATCCTTGACATGTAGTTCCCTTTCTTTAATTGTTGCAGGGGTCCGTTCTCTCTTTGTTCTATTCCCCCCTTTACTGAGATTGTTAAACTCCTGACCCCAGGTCTAGGAGTTGGTTTAGGGCTAAGGTACCCACTCCACCTTCTGATGCCACGTTGTTGGCGGGAGTGGACTTAACCCAAAGTGTTTCTACTTAGTGACCTGATGCTGCTTGGTTCCTTGGGGTTCTCAACATCTCTGGATCCTTCCTTATGGACAAGGGGGATTTCTTGAGCATTCTCACAACAGTGGGAACTATTGTTCAAGATATTATTACGTATTAGACACTTTGCTAAAAACATCCAAAGCCATAAAAAAAATAATCACTTCCTTTCAACACACACACACACACACACACACACACACACACACACAGGGCCTTAATATCACAACACCCTTATTTTACAAACTCACCATGTCAGGAAGAGGGTTAGGGATATGTGTAACTTGGGAAAGAGCAGTATCAACCTCAGTCCTAGGCTTCCCACAGAAAGGGCTAGGATAGTAGCTGCCCAGAGTCCCCACACCCAATCTTCCTCAAACATGAGTGTTTTTAATAATTGCTCACTGGATTCTATCACTGTTAATGGGTTTTACATTACAAATTACAGTCATGGAATGTTGTCTGCCTTCGTTCCGAGCTTCGGCCGTGCGCTGGGAAACAGCTTCCGGGGTGGTTCAGCAAGGCTACCGGATCACCACTCTGCATTGAGAGTCCATTGCCGGTAGGACTCAGCAGGGTGTATTCTTCTTGAATTTTAGCACCCATGGCTTAACTGTTTTTGTCACTGGGTAGATGACAGGGTCACCCTGATCTGTGGGTTTCAACCTTGTCCAGTGGACACAGGATTTTTCTTCTAAGGTCTTAACTGGTTTGTAATTGTGACCTGCAGTCGTAATATGGGGAGGTCTACATTCTTGCATATAATGCCTCAGTTGGTTGACATGATTGTTGTGCTGTTGTAACTGCAAAAAGTAATCTCCTTGCTTCCACTCCCCCCTCTTTGAACTAGACCTGGCCAGCCTTGAAAGTGGTGTTTAAACAAGGCAGGGGGTCTACCATACAGACGTTCAAAAGGAGACAGCTGGTATTTAGTTCGTGAGGCTGTTCTACAAATGTACAAGGCCATAGGAAAAAAAAACTTGAAGCCATGGCAAGTGGGCTTCTAAGCACAGTTTGGTAATAATTGCTTTCAACGATCTATTAGCCCTTTCAAAAAAATGTTTTTTAGTTTATTTTTTTTTTTTTAAGATACATGAAGCTTGAGTTAGTGCATACACTTCACAGGTTTGAGCAGACCAATTTCAAGGCAAACCCCTTGCTTCCAGGATCTCTTTGGTGTGTCCATTTGTAATAGCATAAAAAAATGCTTCTCCTTTCTCCAAGGGGTGTTCCTCAAAATCAGGTCTTATTTTTGTTTGTAAATCAATTACTTCAGCACAATAATTTTCTAATCCATACTGATCTATTGATCTAGTGTTGGCTAAGAACTGTGCTGGATTCAAATTGTGATTAGTAGTTAAAATCAAGTCTGTCTGCTGCATTAAAATTGTATCATATTTTCAAGGCTTCCTCTTTCGTGTTCCTCCCATTTCAAACTCCAAGGTTAAGATTCAATTAATTTTGCATATAGGGGTTTGGTAAGATCAGCATAGACAAAAATGCCACTGACCCTCTCTTACTACAGTGGGAAGAAAAAAAGAAGCCTTTCCCTTTAAGGATTGTTGGAAGGCAGAGCTTTCCCTTCTTGAATTCAAAACTCCCGCTGGGAGAATACTTCGAAATGATTGGAGGTCAGCTGCTTGAGAGCAGAATCAGTTATTGTTTATAAGAAGGCAGGCAAGAAACAGATACAAGCACAGCGCTCCCAGGCTAGCCTGTTTGAACTTGTAAGAGGAGCCCCTTTTTTATATCCTAAAATGTCTTTTGATTTTCTATGTGACCCTGTAAAGTTCTTTTGAAATTCTTTTGATTTGGTGTGTGAATTCTTTGATGTGTGTGTGTGACTGTTTTATGGTGTTTAAATCCTGTTTTTGTTTGTGATTAGGTTCTTCCTGGATCTGGCAAATAACTAATTGTTTTATCGTCCATTCTCTGTTTTTCCTAGCCCTCTGTAGTTGTTCTGTCACTGCGTTTCTTTCTTTCTTTCTTTTTTTTCTGTATTTAACCGCTGAACTCTTATTTCTGGACCTTCAGACGTAGCTTTCCAAGTCCTTATCAGTATCTACTGCACATGTCTACAAAGCTTTTCTTTGTTCTCCAGACAGGGAAGGTCAGGCTGGGGATCTTTGCCAAAAAGTAACTAATTTAGATAGTGAGACGTTTTATTTTCTTTACAATAAATATGAGTTTAATTAAAAAATGCATGTTCGGGTTTATTGTTCAAAACTATACACAAGGAGAACGCCAGGATCCAACATTAAATGAGGGCAATTACCCCAAGCAAGGTAACGGGGCTGATTGCCGCTCTGACATGTTCGTTTCCTATAATTATTCAGCTTGCTAGTTCTGTGTTGTCTCCTTCTTTTCTCATGTTTTAAAAATTCTAATTACTTTAGTTTGATTTCTTTCCTGTGTCCCATATCTGTTTGGATGTTGTAGAACTCTGTAATTTTGTCCTTCCTTTGTTGTGGAAAATAAGGTGGTTTCAGCTTCTTAATGGCCCATCGATAAACGTGGGGGCTGAAACTCTGCTTGAGTTTCGGCTTATTTCTTTTAGGGAATTTAATTTCCCTGCTCTGTTAGTATAAAGTTTCTCCTATCTTCCAACACTACATATTGTACTTTCTAACTCATCTCTGTAACAATTCCTAACAGGGCAGCAACTTGTGCTGCTGACAAACAAGCAAACAAACAAATAAAGAAACAAACAAATGTGCCATAGGATAGAGCACCTTGTGTGCTAAGCATGCAAAGTGCATGCAGACAGAAAGACAGAAAGGAGTACAAAAAACCAGCTTCAAAAATAGAACAAACAATCTAAATGAAGTATTTTGGATCGATGCTCTGAAATATCTTTGGATCAAACTTTAGTGTCAATTCTCTGCCTTTAGTAAAATGCAAGCCAGATTCAGAAAATCTTTCAAAATCATTTCTTTTATATAGGTTTAATTAAATATTTTAAACCTCAAAAATTTCCAGAAAAAATAAAATAAAATCAAAACTGTAGTCAGAGCAGAAAAGAAAATATATCTGCATAGCTTTTATATGCAGATGAAAGAGACCAAAACAGTGAGAGGAAAAGCTGCATTTGCAGATCACCCATTTCCCCCTCCTTTCTCAGGCTGTTTCAGCAGAGAGAAAAAAATGGTTTAAAAGAACACAAGCCGCAGCCTGCCTGCCCCCCCCCCCCCGCTTCTCTCCTCCAAGGGAGGGGGGTTAGACCTCTGCGTTTCTCTCTCTAACCTCCTTCCACATCCTCAACACACAGGCATTCACAGATATCAGTCCGGACATCTCACACACGCACATTCACATTTGTACTGCAATCAGACTTTTTCTAAAAACCAATTTCACATACAAAAATTTCATTCACTGCTTCCTTCATGCAAACCAATCATAATTATTTCAGAGAGCTCTTTTCACAAGCCAATGCGCCCCATTTTCTAAATAACTTTTTAAGTACTGTTATTAGAAGATTTCATTCTTCCTGCAGGTTTGGAAATGATTACATACATACACACATACCATCAAACATTTCCAGACCTGTGGAGGTTGTTTCTTTTTTTTGTTTCTTTTTTTGTTTTAATTTTATTTCCTTGGGCAACCTATAGCTTATTCTTAAAGCAGTGGGAAAACTCAGAGAGCAGTTTAAATCATAAATATGATTGTGGGCCCTAACTACTTTCCGTTTCTCCCAGCTTCAAGCTAAGATGTTCACTTAATTTGCAGGCTGACCAGACATATCACAATCAATTCTACATGCTATTATTGTAGATGCATATCCAGGAATTTCGTAACAAATCACACCAAATTGATCAAGTCAAATTATATGAGTCTTCCCATTTAGACAGGTTTTACATTTTTTTTCTTTTTAAACTACCTGCTAAAGCCCAGGTGGGAAGAACAATAAACAATTTCTTCTTTATTTTTTTTTTATTTTTTTTTATTTGATTTATATGCCTCCCTTCTCGTGAGACTCAGGGCGGCTTACAATGCGCTAAGCAATAGCCTTCATACTTTTTGTATATTTATACAAAGTCAGCTTATTGCCCCCACAAACTGGGTCCTCAATTTACCTACCTTAGAAAGGATGGAAGGCTGAGTCAACCTTGAGCCTTGGTGAGAGTCAAACCTGCAATAATTGCAGGCAGCTGATGTTAATAACAGGGCTTTAGACCACTGTACTATCCAAGGCTCTTTTTATTCTTAGTTCTTTCAGAGTTCTCTGGTTTCTGCAATTTTCTCCTGATATCCATGGCACTTTGAGTGATAAACCGTTCATTTAACAGGGATCTATTGCTGGATCTTCTATGTTTTATCCCAGTATGAACTTTGTAGGATTCTACTAGTCTGGCCAAAAAAAAAAGTCTCTGGGCTCTCATCTTTTTCTTGGAGTATAGTGGCAGTTTTGGCATAATTAACAGGACCTTTTGCTGCCTCTCGTAAAATGTTTATGCATAAGAGGCAGTAGGCATCTAATAGAGTCTTGTGTTGGTCATCATTAGGATTCCAATTTGGATCTACTTCTGCAGCTGCTGTGGCTATTTGCACTGTATTTCCATTACCTGGATACATTCGGGTTAAGACCTTTTCCTCAGCTATTTTGAATTTTTCTCAGTCCTCCAGGGAGAGTAAGGTGTTTAATAATTGCTGGATGTCTCCCCATGTGGGTCTATGAGTTTGCATTATTGTACTGAATAGATCCACTATTTCATTGGGCTTCTTGCTAACCGGGCCATAATGTTGTTTCCAATTAAGTAGATCTGTAGTGTTGAAAAACTGATATTGGAACAAGGGACGAATGATGGGCTGTCCCTGGGCATCAGTTCCATGACTCAAAAGTTCCCTTAAGGGAGGCAGAGTTTCTGCCTTCTTCAAACTCGTCTGGCTTCGAATTCGAGAAGTAATGGGTTTAGATTCTTCTTCTGTTTCTTCTTCCCCCTCACTCTTAACTTCCCGTTTGACTTGCAGTTGGCGTCTTTGAGGTAGAATGGTTCTCGACACCATACCCACTGGCAAGGGTGGATAGGGGTTTTGTCTTGGTGGCACGGGATGTGCTGCATATGGGGGAGGGTGACTAACTTCTTCCTCATCCTCCTGACTAAAAACTTTGTTTCTAAATATCTTTCTGTTGGTTTTATTTTTCTTTCATCAAACACACTCTTACACATTCCATCTGACATTTCTTAAGCCAAAGGGAAACTGCCTTCTGATTGATCTGTCACTGATCTCACTAAAGGCACTCTTCTAACCTGAATTGTAACAATGTCCTGGGGACACGATTACTCCCCCCCATCCTAAGAAAACACTACGGCCGACTCAGGACACCGGAAAGTTCCAACAGCTATCTCTGAGAACTGCGACCATTTAACCAACCCACACAATTCTAACATGAGACTTTAGGATGACGCCTCGTCTCCTAGGAGGGTGATCAGGCCCCCTCTTCACCGCAAAGTCGGTGGCTATCCCTCTTACATATACTCACTCTGCCGGCTTTCTTCCTTCTTGGCCCCTCGTTCCAATTTCTGGGTCTGGCTGACCTTTTTGGATCCTTGACTAGTCTGCTCCTGGCAGCGGTTTTACGGCACCTCTTCACTGAAAGGTTCTTGTAGACTTCAATGGAGTCCTAATGGCCGGCCAGTGAACTTTCCTTGGGAAGGCGTCGGTCCCCACTGGGGCAGCTGTCAGGCAGAACAATGGTCTTTTGTTCCTTAGTCCCTTCGTGGTCTCCAGAAAATGTTATGGAATGATGGGACCAAACAACATTCCAGGTCAGCCAGAGACAGTTTATTGCGCAAGGTTCAGAGCAGATTCATACCTGAAAGTCTGAACAACCAAGAGCTTTGACACAACTGTTTATATATGTTTTCAAGACAAAGGATTTGGTGATCTCATACATTTTCCATATATGGTAAAATTACATTTGATACAAAATAAATGAGCTCATACATTTATTCCATATATGGCTAACATACATTTATTATAAAATAATGGACACTTCCTCATTACTAAACCATTAGCTTCTAGTTTATAAGATTATTTTCAGCTAGACCACTTTCCTAAGTGCTGTAAGTACTAATGGAATTTTTACTGCTGTCCTTAGGTAATAATGAACTCTTTGCCCCATACATTTCTTTGTGTGGTTGACAGTGAGGCTTTTCAGACATTCTCTATATGGCTGTCCTTCCGTGACAGCTAGGCCTCCTCAGAAGATATATTACCAATAATGGGGTTTAGCTGACTTTAATATAATCTCCAACAAGCACGTTTCTCTCAAACAAGCACATTTTCTTTCTTACAATAATGTGAATAAAGAGGGCCCTTCAGTGTTCATATAGCTGAACCCGCATCATCTACATTAGTGGGGTTTCGGGTGCTTCATCACTGGAGGTTTTTAAAGAAAAGACTGAACAGCCACTTGTCTGAAATGGTATAAGGTCTCCTGCTTGAGAAGAGAGTTGGACTAGAAGACCTCCAGGGCCCCTTATAACTCTGTCATTCTGTAATTCTATAAGAGTGTTTCCTTTCTTCTAATCGCCACGGCTTTTTTAGAAGTTTCCAGGGTAACAAAAAAGAGAAAAAAGTGACTGATACACCCAATTCTAGTGACAGTGAACAACAAGAGCTTGACGGTTACATACCATGAAAATAAAACCAAACAGGAATAACAATATAATAGAGTTGGAAGGGATCTTGGAGGTCTTATAGTCCAACTCCCTCCTCAAGCAGAAGACCCTGACAGAATCATTAGAAGGACAGAGTTGGAAGGGACCTTGGAGGTCTTTTAGTCCAACTCACTGCTGAAGCAGGAAACCCTAAACCCTAAATTTCAGACAAATGGCTGTCCTAGACCATTTCAGGAGATCTGTCTGAAAATTTGAAGCATTCTTGTCTTACAAATGAAGAGAAGCTAGTATTTAGCACTGTGAGACATGTCTTCTCCTCCATGGCTCACTTCCCTCTGAAGGAGCCCCATGCAAAGGAGCAGAATGACATAATTACAGAACAACCGAGTTGGAAGGGACCTTGGAGGTCTTCTAGTCCAACCCCCTGCTCAAGCAGGAGACCCTATGCCACTGTGGACAAAGGGCTGTCCAATCTCTTCTGGAAAACCTCCAGTGATGAAGCAGCCACAACTTCTGGAGGCAAGTCATTCCACTGGTTCATTGATCTGGGATTATAGAATAACAGAGCTGGAAGGGACCTTGGAGGTCTTCTAGTCCAACCCCCTGCTGAAGCAGGAGACCCTAAAATATCTCAGACAAATGGCTGTCCAATCTCTTCTTAAAAACCTCCAGTGATGAAGAACCCACAACTTCTGGTGGCAAGGTGTTCCACTGGCTCATTGTCCTCCCTGCCAGGAAATTCCTCCTTATTTCTAGCTTGGATCCCTCTTTGTTAAGCTTCATCCTTGGTGGTCTTGTCTTTCACTCAAGAGCAGCATTCACACAAGACTCGATGAACCCCAACCAAGTCCAACCGAGGCTGTCTCCGCTTCCTTCCCACTTCTGAGTTTTCACCCCCATCTCGAACAAAAGGGAGGCTGAGACTTCCCCAATTTTACTCATCTGTTAAATTTCTGCAGCATCCATCTCACTTTACTCTGAGCCAGCATAAGAAAACACTAGAAACCACCAAATAAAAGCATAGATAAAAAATGTCCTTGAAACTGACAAGGTTTGTACATTTCAGCCAAACCCACTCAGGCCCCCCTACTTACTATTTGGTGGCGGTGTCTAGTTGAACATTGTGTGATTCCCTTGGGCTCTGCAGAATGGTGTTCACCTCCTGTGAAGGGATGTTTTAGTTGCCCCTCCCCGGCTGAGTGGCTGCCAATGATTGAGGAGCAATCTGGGTGTCCCATCCGAGAAGAAAATTTATGAGGGGGCACGAGGAGGACAGAGCAAGCAAGCAATTCTCACTGGGACCCCTCCCCATGGTCTGAAAACAGAGAGGAAATACCTGAGCTGAGGGAAGAAGGGACCACCTGTCAAATGAAGCAGGAAGAAAAAAAAAAAAGAGAGAGAGAGAGAGAGAGAGGATGTATCGAAAGCCACAGAGTCGATACTTTTTAAATATATTTTTAATTTGCCATTCACTGCAGAAAGAGGAAGTGAAGCACTATTCTTCGATCCCAATCAAGAGTCAAGATGTGCTCTGAAGATGCAAGACTTTACGCAAGGCCAGCAAAAAATAGCAGATTAGATCTTCACCCTCCCTTCCTCCCTGTTCAGACTAGAAGATAGAACCAAGAACATAGAAGCACAGGGTTGGACTAGAAGACCTCTTGAGGTACCTTCCAGCCCTATGATTCTGTGTTCCTGAAATCAGAAAGAAACAAAATGTAAGACCACACCTGGAATCCTGCATCCAGTTTTGATGGCCACAGTACAAAAAAGATGTTGAGGCCTTAATGATATATTACACACCCACCATCTACTAATAAAGTTACCCTATCAAAAATGTGATAGGTTATGTTCATTGCATACCCACTATCTGCTAATAATTACCCTATCAAAAAAATGTGAGGTATTATGTTCACTGCATACCCACCATCTACTAATACAATTCTTCTTCTTCTTCTTCTTGTGCCATATCCGTCATTGGACATTGGTGATCATGTTGGCAATCCTATTTTTCTCAACAGCCGTATGAAAAAGTGCTGCTGAGTTTTGTCCAAACCAGTCCCTTAGGTTCTGAAGCCATGATGTTCTTCTTCTGCCTGGACCTTGTTTGCCTTCAATCTTTCCCTGGAGGATTAAGTGAAGGATGCCGTATTTTTCTGGGTGTCGCATCACATGTCCAAAATATTCTAACTTTCACTTTTTAATGGCTTTGATTATTTCCCTTTGCTTTCCCAGGTGGCTTATCACCTCCTCATTTGTGATTTTGTTAACCCAGTTTATACGTAACAGTCGTCTTTAAATCCACATTTCAAAGGAGCTCTGGTGGCTCAGTAGACTAAGGCAGTAATTAACATCCACTTACATCTGCTGCCTGGAGTTGATATTTTAGATATTCTTCTTTCTTCTTTGTTTTATTTTATCTTTTTGTGTCTATTACAAAGGATGGAGAACATTTTTTGTTCTTTGGTCTTTTTGTTTTCTATTTCTTTGAATGAGTGAAGGCTTAAGGCAAGAAGAGCCTGAAGAAGGATATGAGTTTATAAAAACAAATTTTTCTTGTTCATCTTTTGAATTTTTTTCTTTTTCTTTTTCTTTTTTGCTTTGCTTTTTCCTTTTTTTTCTCTTTTGTTCCCAGAGTAATTTTGGATATTCTTTTTTTGGGGGGGGGCAGATTGGATCCCCCCCTTTTTTTTGTAATTTGGCTTTGTATATTTTTTCTTTTTTCTTTTTCTTTTTCTAATTCTCCCATCAGGGTGAGTTAAATATTTGGATTACAAACAGAAACCATAAGTAGATTATAAATTTACAATGTTAAGAGATGAAGAAATTTACAGCACATTTGCATTCAGCAGCAAGTCCCTCTACGACAGAATCACTAAAAACATCAGAAATGATGGATTTAAAAAATCTTATACAGTCGCTCCATGATGATTTGAAAGAAGATCTAAAAGAAGTAAAGGAGATGATTGGGAAAAATGAAGAAAGAATTCAAAAAGTAGAGGAAAAAGTGGATCTGACAGAAAAGAAAGTGGAAGAATTAGAGGAAAAATTGACATCAGTGGACAAAAATCAAGAGCAAACAATCATTTATCTGGAAATGGATCAATCTGATTATTATTTAAGATTTTAAAACATAGAGGAAGAGAAAGGGGAAAATTTGCCAGAGATGATGGCAGAGATGTTGGCAGAAGTGATGGAACAACCCAAGGAGAAGATATTAAATGAGATGGATGAGGTTTTTAGAGTGTATACAAGATATGCAATGAGAAATAAGCTACTAAGAGAAGTCTATGTAAGATTTACAAAGAAAGCGATAAAAACAGAGATATTACAAATAACCAGAAACTCTGCATTGAAATATAAAGACAAAGAGATAATGGTGTTGAGACAAATACCTAGAAGAGTCAGAGATTTGAGGAAAGAATATCATTTCATAGCAAAAAATTTAATCACAAAAGGAGTGAGTTTCAGGTGGTTAATACCAGAAGGTATAATGGTGACATGGCAAGAGCAAAGACATAGATTAGATTCCATTGAAAAAGCAAAAGCGTTCTATGAACAATTTTGGGGACCACTAGAAGAGGGAAAAGCGGAAGAAGCAAGAGAGATCGGATAAAAGAGAGATTGGTAAAGTTGAAAGAACAAAGAACAAAAGAACAGGAACAAAGAGCAATGAGAGAAGGAGCAAGAGCAAAAGAGGCAAAAGAACAAAGAGAGACAAGACCAACAAGATCAAAAGTTAGTAATAAGTAAAATATGGAAGAAGAACTAAAAGCAATATCAATAAATGTTAATGGGTTGAATTCGGCGCTAAAAAGAAATAGAATTTTAAACAAACTGAATAAATTAAAGATGGATATTATATGTCTACAAGAAGTACATATTAGAAAACAACATACAAAATTATTAGAATATTCATAATTAGGAGTTTTATTCACTTCATTATTACAACAAAGTAAAAGAGGCATAGCATTATATATAAAAGAAAAACTAGAGCCTAGGTCAATATTCGCAGATGAAGAAGGGAGGATTTTGATGGTGGAAGTAAAAATGAACTTCAAACAAATACTGTTAATAGCATTACATGCACCAAATGATAAACAGGAGAAGCTACACAGAAAAATATCAGAATTGGAATATGAAAATATATGTATAATGGGTGATTTTAATGCGGTAATTGATGCTGATTTGGACTATAAAACGAGAAAGATGAATAAGAAACCCAGAAAGACACTTCCAAAGACTTTCTTCACAATGATAGAGGAATTAAGTATACAAGATGTATGGAGAAACAGACATTTGAAAGAAAAACAATATACTTTTTATTCAAATAGACACTTGTCATGGTCCAGGATAGATATGATATGGATGTCAACTGATTTAATAGACAATATACAAGAAATAAATATTGATTCAAATCTTTGGGCAGACCATAATCCAATTATAATAACATGGAAAGAACAAAAGAAAAAGTACAGATGGACTTTGAATCAAGCAATTTTAAATGAAAAAGAATTCCAACAATTTATAGAAAAAGAACTTGAGTTTTTCTTCAAAATAAACAAAAAGGAAGATACATCACTTCAGAATGTATGGAACACAATGAAAGCATATATTAGAGGCTTGGCAATAACATATTTGGGGGAAAAAATAAAAAGAAAAGACAAACACAGAAGAAATTGGAAGAGGAATATAAAAGATTAGAGAAAGAATTACAAAAACCCCCACAAAATGATAACGCTAAAAAGCAAATGGAATTGAAAAAGCATGAAATAAACTTAATTGAACAAGAATTTTTGGCATATAAATTAAGGTCAGCCAAACAGAATTTTTTTGAAAATGCAAATAAACCAGGTAGATGGTTGGCATACAAACTGAAAAAAGAAAAAGAGAAGAAATTAATTAACCAATTACAAGATGAAAAAGGAAGTATATGCTATAGAAATAATTCAAAATTATTATGAGAGACTATATAATCAAGAGATGATACTGGATGGAAAGATAAAGCAATTTCTAGAGAAATCTGATTTACCTAAAATACCTGAAAAATATAAGGAAGCTTTAGAAGAAAAAATTTCGATGATGGAATTGATAGAAGCGATTAAAAAACCAAAAAAAATGGGAAAACACTAGGTCCGGATGGATTACCAGCAGAACTATATAAATCATTTCAAGATGTGTTAAGCAATATAATGTTGGAACTATTTAATGAACTTTTAGTGAAGGCTAAGATACCAGACTCATGGACGGAGGCATATGTCACACTCATACCTAAAGAAGATACAGATTTACAACAAGTCAAAAATTATAGACCAATCTCATTGTTGAACGTGGATTATAAAATGTTTGCTTCAATAATGGCGAATAGACTAAAAAGGCTGTTGAATGAATTTATTCATATGGATCAAAATGGTTTTTTTACCTAAGAGACAAATTAGAGATAATATGAGGATAATCTTGAACACTCTGGAATACTATGAGGTACATTCAGAAAAACAAATGGCGATGATGTTTTTAGATGCACAGAAAGCGTTTGATAACGTGAATTGGCAATTTATGATAGAACAATTACAGATGATGGATTTTGGAGAGAGATTTACAAATATGATAAAGACAATTTATAACAAGCAATTGGCAAAAATAATGATGGAGTGATGACAGAAAAAGTTAATTTAATGAAAGGAACAAGGCAAGGATGCCCATTATCTCCATTGTTATTTGTATTAACATTAGAAGTGTTGAACAGAAATATAAGAAGAAATGAAGAAATAAAAGGAATGAAAATTAAGAAAGAAGAATATAAACTACAAGCTTTTGCAGATGACTTAGTTTTTATTCTGGAGGAGCCTCAAACAACAGGTCCTAAATTATTAGAACAAATAGAAGAGTATGGAGAGGTGGCAGGTTTAAAAATAAACAAGGAAAAAACAAAGATATTGGTCAAAAATATTACAGAAAAACAGAAAAGAGAATTGACGGAGAAATTAAATATTCAAATTGTGAAGAAAGTAAAATATTTAGGAACATATTTAACCGCAAGATGTGTAATGATAAAGGAAGATAATTATGATAAATTAAAAAAACAAATTTAAGGAGCCTGAGTGGCATAGCAGGCTAATGCCTCCTATTAAGGCAGCATTTAACATCCAGCTGCCTGCAATTACTGCGAGTTCTAATCTCACCAGGCTCAAGGTTGACTCAGCCTTCCATCCTTTCTAAGGTGGGTAAAATGAGGACCCGGTTTGTGGGGGCAATAAGCTGACTTTGTATAAATATACAAAAAGTATGAAGGCTATTGCTTAACACATTGTAAGCCACCCTGAGTCTCCGGAGAAGGGCGGCATATAAATATAAATTAAAAAAAAAATTGAGGAAGATTTGGAGAAATGGAAAAATCTACAATTATCATTGATGGGAAAGATTGTGATAATAAAGATGAATATATGGCTTCCGGTTGAGCTGCGTTCATTGCTGATGGTCCTTTGAAGACCGCCAGCCCTGCCGCCTGTCAAAGAGCTGTTTTGGAGAACAGAAACGGCTCGGAAAACTCCCGATCTTGTAGGATGTGGTGAGGAGAGCCGGCGACCTTAGGTAGAGTCCCCTGTGAGACCCCCAGGTGCTCTGGGGAGTTAACAGGGTGGGACTCCCTTTTTAAGTTGCTAAAGCTCCAGATGATGGGGAAACTCTGCCTCGAGCAGAGCCAGACAGTGCAACCAACTAAACAGCCAAACACAACAGCAGGGTGGAATCGGGACTTTAAAATAAAATGCAAGTATTTTTAGCCCTGTGGAACAATTTAAAGAACTATAATCCTAAAACTTGAGAAACTCTGAGAGGGGGAAAAAAGGGGGAAAAATGGCGATTGCTCTCAGCGGAAAGAGCAGCTGAAAGCAAAAGTGGACTGGTTTGATTATTGCAACACTTTACAAAGTTACAGATTCGGCTTGAAGGGGGAGAAAAAAATAAAAAATAAAAATAAAATCAACTACAGAGATTCCTATTGAACTGATTTAATCTGGAGAAATGACTGGGAAGATATGGATTTTGTATTGGGAATAGAAGTCGTATACGTGGCAAAATGTCATTAAAGCAAACAAAAGCAGAGGCTAAGTCAGCAGGGGGGGCTCCCCCACTCATAAGCCGGAACAGTCACAAAGCCAGACAAAGGGGGATGACTTCCAGGATTTAAAAGAATTTATTACTAAAGAAATTAAGGATGTTAAAGGGCTTGTCCAAGAAAAGTTTGAATTAGTTAACAAGGACATCCAAACAGTGGTGAAAGGCCTGTCTGATGTTGTTCTGCAGATTGATAAAAAGGTGGAAAAGCTTGCATTGGAAGTGGATAATAGGCTGAGGGATACGGATTCTAAAATTAGTGAAGTGGATGGAAGAAACCAAAGACTTGAAAATGAGATAACAATGATGCAATTTAGGCAAATGGAATTTGCCATTAGGCTCAGAGGTATAAAAGAGAACAGTAGAGAAGATTTAAGGAAAGTTTGTGCTGAT
>WNWU01008996.1:0-12389 GCA_012654045.1 Ptyas mucosa | reverse complement strand
AAATCTCTCTAGATCTTTAACTCCATACAGTTCAAATAACTATAATCCTAAACTAGTAAGTTAATAATATTTCATTCAAAGGCTATTTGGAATTTTTTAGTTTGATATCTATTTTGAATATAGTCGATCCATCTTCTCCACTCCAATACATATCTTTCATTTGAATAATCTTTCAAATATGCTGAAATTTTCGCCATATCCGCCAAATTCCCTACTTTTAAAATCCACTCTTCAACCGAAGGTATCTCTTCCTGCTTCCAATACTGTGCCACCAGAAGTCTGGCTGCTGTTATTAAATTTAAGATCAATTTAGTCTCAATGACTGTAAAATTTGTAAATATACCCAACAGAAAAAACTGTGGAGCAAATTTTATCTTTTTCTTTAAAATGTTTTGAAGGATCCACCATATTTTTATGCAAAAAGCCTTAATTTTTTTACAAGTCCACCATATATGAAAATACGTAGTATCTTCACATTCACATCTCCAACATTTAGGTTGCAAATTTGGATACATAATGGCTAGTTTTTTTGGATCTAAATGCCATCTATAAAACATTTTGTAAAAATTTTATTTTAAATTTTGGGCCTGCGTAAACCTTATATTTCTAACCCAAATACTTTCCCATGTTTCCATCATTATAGGTTCTCCAATATTTTGCGCCCATTTTATCAGTCTTTAACTAGCTCTGTTTCTGAATCAATTTCTACCAATGCGTTATACAACCTTTTTATATGCATTTGGCTTTGGTCTCTGATTTGTTTACCAAATTTTCTTCCCCCTTGCAAAATACCAATTTTTTGATCGTCTCCATCTAGTTTGTATTTGCCCAAACTGAAACCATGTTTTAATTATTCCTTCTTCCCTTAATTGATTCATAGCTTTTAATTGTAACCTAACTCCTGCTTTTTAAAGAAGTTCCTTATAAGTAATATCATCTTGTTTTTGTTCCACACTTATATTCTCTATAGCATGCCTGGGTACCGTCCAAATTGGTAACTTATTGTTTAATTTATATCGATACTTTTTCCAGACACGCAACAGAGCATTCCTTAGTATGTGACTTTTGAAAGTTTTATCCACCCTTTTGTCATATATTAAGTCAGCATGCCATCCATACAACAAACCATACCCTTCAATATTCAATATCCTTTCCTCTGTCAAATTCATCCAATCACTAATTGCTAATAAGGCAGCTGCCTCATAATATAATCTTAAATTGGGCATTTTAAGACCTCCTCTTTCGCGTGTATCTTGCATTATCTTCTGCTTAACTCGAGGTCTCTTTCCTGCCCATACAAAATTATTAATACCCTGCTGCCATTCCTTTAAATTTTCATCTTTCTTGAGTATCGGAATCATTTGAAAGAGAAATAAAAACTTTGGTAAAACATTCATTTTTACAGCTGCTACTCTTCCCAACAAAGACAATTGAAGTTTTTTCCAGTTTTCCATCTCTCTCTGTATTTTTTGCCACAACAGTTCATAGTTATGCTTGTATAATTTTACACTTGAAGTTGTAATATAAACCCCTAGATATTTAACCTTCTCAACTATTTCAAATCCTGTAATTCTTTCTACTTCCTCTTTTTGATTTCTAGACATATTTTTAGTTATTATCTTTGTTTTTCCTGCATTTATTTTAAATCCAGAAACTTGTCCATATTGATTAATTATTTGCATTAAACCTATAACCGATTGTACTGGTTGAGTCAAAGTAACCACCAAATCATCTGCAAATGCTCTTAATTTATACTCATATTGCCTAATTTTGATTCCCTTTATTTCATCTAACCCACGTATTTTAGACAATAAAATTTCCAGTGACAGAATAAACAACAATGGGGACAAAGGACATCCTTGCCTTGTTCCTTTTTCTATATTAAAAATATCTGTTAAACTACCATTGATTACTATCTGCGCTGTTTGTTTCTGGTATATTGCCTTAATAGATTGTGTGAAACGTTCTCCAAACTGCATCTTTTCTATTAATTTCAATAAAAATTGCCAATTCAATCTGTCAAATGCTTTCTCCGCATCTAAAAATATCAGCACTGCAGGGATTTGGTTGTGCTTTCCCAAATATTCTAATAAATTAACAATTTGCCTTACATTACTTTTCATTTGTTATAAAACCAGTTTGATCTTGTTGAATCATATGTTGCATAACTATCATTAATCTATTTGCTAATATCTTGGCAAAAAATTTATAATCTGTATTTAAAAGTGATATTGGCCTATAGTTTTTTGGTTGTGTGTGGTCTTGTTCTTCCTTTGGAATTAAAGAAATAAAAGCCGTTTTCCATGACGGGGGTATCCCTCCTCCAAGTTGTATGTTATTAAACAATTCCTTAAGAGGTTCCACCATTTCCAGCTGCAAGTGTTTATAATATACAGCTGTCAAACCATCCATCCCAGGTGCTTTGCCCACCTTTAACTGTTTGATTGCAAACAAAATTTCTTCAGCAGTTATCAGTTGATTTAAGCTATCCCTTTGCTCTTTTAAAATTATACCAATTTTCTCTTTCTGTAGGTAATTGTCTATGTCTATATCCTGAATTTTCTCGCTAGTGTATAACTTAGTATAAAATTCCAAAAATGCTTTCTTAATCTTCTCTTGTTGATAAACCTCTTTGCCTTTGTAATTTATTTTCTCTATCATCCGTGATTTTTGTTTCTTTCTCAATAAATACGCTAACCATCTACCTGGTTTATTAGCATTACAAAAGGTATTATGTTTAGCATATTGTAAATTTGTTGCCACTTGGTCTGCCATCAGCATATCAAATTGACCCTTCAATAGATTAATTACCTCCTTAGCTTTCTTATCTGATGGGTTAGCTATTAAAACTTGCTCTCTCTTTTTAATTTCCTCTTCTAGCTCTTTCCTTTTCTTCCCCTGTTTCTTTCTATGCTTATTGTTCAAAAATATCAATATACCTCTCATATAGGCTTTACTCGCATCCCAAACCATTTCCTGCAGTGTACCCTTATGCATATTCATAATAAAAAATTCTTTCATAATTTTTTTACATTCAGTTATGTTTTCCTCATATCTAAACAAATTTTCATTCAGCCTCCAGGATCTTTTATGACCATTGCCATACTCCAGTTCCATCCACACTGGGCTATGATCCGTTAAAGTTCTTGGGCATATCTTCGTACTCTTCACCCTGGAATAAAGATCATTAGTAATTAAAATAAAATCAATCCTGGAGAAGGATTGATGTCTATCTGAAAAGAAAGTAAAATCTTTTTCTTGTGGGTTCTTCTCACGCCAAATATCCCTCAATTCCATATCTTCCATCATTTCAAAAAAGGATTTGGGTAATTTTGCACGTGTTGAAACATTTTGCTTAAGTCCTTTTTTGTCTTTTTTAGTGTCCAAAACGCCATTCCAGTCACCCAATAAAATACAAGTTCTATAGTCCCAGTTTAACAGCTTGGAATGTAAAAGATTATAAAAATTTTCCTGTTGCTGGTTCGGGGCATATAATCCAATTAAGAGTATTTTTTTCACCTTTGATTAAAATTTCAATTGCTATAAATCTTCCTTGATCATCAGCTTCAATTAAATTTGCAATTAAGTCTGACTTAAGGTATACAACTATACCATTTTTCTTATCTTGCACCGACGCTACAAAATGTGTTCCTAACCTTGCATTTATCAGATATTTTTGATCTTGACTTCTAATATGAGTCGCTTGTAAACAAATAACATCATTTCTAAATTGCTTCAAATAATGAAATACTTTTCTCCTCTTTTGTGGTGAATTCAAACCGTTGATGTTCCACATCAAAAACCTAGTGGTCATCTCTGGACCTCTGAAGCCTCTGGAGCATTTGCTGGTGTTCTTGGTGCATTTGACCTTTAGGTCTGGCTCCTCCCACTGCTTCTGTTTTTGTAAATTCTTGGGTTGCCTTCTGGGATTGCTGCATCCTTAGTTCTTCTTTATGTTTTGCTGCTGCTGCTGCTGCTCTGGTCTGTCTAATTCAGTCTTTTGGATTTTGTTTTCTGCTTCTCCCAACTTGCTTTCCAGAATTTCCTCAGATTGTTTTATTTGCTCAATTTTCTCATCCAAAATCTCAATATTTCCAGCTAAGCTTTTAAATGCCAAAATTATATCTTCTCTGATTTCCTGGTTTTTAATTAAGATCAAATCCTTAATATCAGTCATTTCCTCCGCCACATTCTGCATCTTTTGATCCACAGAAGCAATCTTGCTTTCAGTGCCTTTTAAAGCTTCCTGCAGCATTTCAAATGTTAAAACCTGTGGTTCTGTTGCTGGAACAAAGGCTTGCAATTTAGAGGTGTGGGCAGGAGAGCTGCCAGCGCTCCCCATGCCTTTTACAGTTTTTATTGGCTTTGAAGCCATTTCAGTTTATTTTATTTTATTTAAACTTCCACAACAAATTAGAGTCCAGAGATTATTTCACAGTCTTTTTAAAAACCTGACAGTCCTTTTCTTTCTATATTTAAGTCCTTCCCCCCCCCCCCTCAGCCAAGGGCAAGCATAATTTATAATTTTTTGCTTAGTATTGAATTAGAGGAGGAGCAAGTAAAAGAAACAATGATAGCTTGGGGAAGAAACTTTGGATATTCAATTGATTTGGAAAAATGGCAACAACTATGGGAAAGGAATTATAAATTAACAGTGTCCACTGCATATAAGGAAAATCAATATAAAATGTTTTATAGATGGCATATGCCACCTGAGAAATTAGCAAAAATGTTTAAAGAAAAATCAGCTAAATGTTGGAAGTGTCATCAACTACCAGGATCATATTATCATATGTGGTGGACATGTCCAGAAGCTAAAAACTATTGGATTAAATTTAAGACTTGGTTGGAGGAAATGATACATCAACGTATTGAATTTAAACCAGAGTTGTTCCTACTGGGTATCCTACCTGAAAAAATTAGCAAGGAAAAAGTTTATCTGATAATACATGTAATAACAGCTGCAAGGATTGTCTATGCACAAAATTGGAAAGCAGAGAAAATACCTTTGGAAGAAGAAGTAATAAAAAAAAATCTTAGATTGTGCAGAAATGAATAGATGAACTTTGATGATTAAAGATAGAGAAGACTCAGAATATTTAAAAATATGGAATGATTTTTATTATTGGTTGGAGAAGAGAGATAAATGATTAATTATATAAGTATGTAAAAATATGTGATGAGTTGAATATTATGTTAGTGATGAATTGATATTGTGGACTGGAGAAGGATCAAGATAGAAGTAATGACAACTATACAGAAAAGGAAAGAACTTTGGAAGATAACACCGAGATGTCACAGGGAAGAGAAAACTGATGTATTAAATGTTTGTTTGTCTAAAAAATAAAAAAAAACTTTTTTTTAAAAAAAAGCCACGACGCTGAGTCAATTGGGCACTTTGACTACTTAAAGATGCTGCATCTCACCAGGAGACAGTTTTGGTGGCTGAGAATGAAGAAAGATGTTGAGGAATATGTGAAAAGCTGTGCCACTTGTGCAATCATGAAAAAAAGACCAGGGAAGACCCCAGGTCTCCTCCAGCTAGTGGCAGACCTGTCCCGACCATGGGAAGAAATTGCCATTGTAGAGCTTCCTGACAGCGGGGGGGGGGGGGGGGGCATATGGTCATTTGGACCGTGGTAGACTTGTTCTCAAAACAAGCCCACTTCATAGCTTGCCCAGGGCTCCCATCAGCAAAAAAGCTGGCTAGGTTATTCTATAGGCTTCATGGGGTACCCCACAGAATCATATCAGGCAGGGGAGTCCAATTCACAGCAAAGTTCTGGAGGGAATTTATAAAGTCCATTGGGTCATCACAGGGGCTCAGCTTGGCCTTTCATCTGAGTACAAATGGGGTGGTAGAATGAGCCAATGCAATGATAGAACAATATTTGAGGTGCTATGTAGACTACCAGCAATCCAATTGGGCAGAACTACTGCCATTTGCAGAAGTGGCATATAACAATGCAGTACATAGGAGCACGGGACTGTCTCCTTTCCAAATCACAACCGGAATGGAATTCGTCCCCATACCCGAGTTACCCAGAGAACCCCCCCTCATCTATGTCGTTAAATGAATGGATAGAATCCCTGAAATGATCATGGGAAAATACTAAATGCACTTTGAGAGAGGCAGCAAAAACCTATAAAAGACAGGCTGACAAACGCCAATCTCTCCAACCACAATTCTGGGTGGGAGATAAAGTCTACCTATCCATCAAATATCTACAATTAAAATTAGCCTCTAGGAAATTGGGTCTGAAGTTTGTAGGACCATTCCCCATAGTAAAGGTAATTAACCCCATCACAGTGCAATTGAAACTTCCCCAGCTGTTGGGGAAAGTGCACCCAATCTTCCACTGTAGCTTGCTGAAACCAGCAGCAAGTTCACAGCTCAGGCCAGAAGATCGGGCAGCCCCAAAGCCACTTGTGATTGAAGGGAAAACACACTATGAAATAAAAAATATCTTAGATTCCAGAGTACACCGGCGACAATTGCAGTACTTAGTTTATTGGAAAGGGTACCCCCTATCTGAAGCTTCCTGGGTGAAAAGTTGGAAGGTAAAGGTAGATAAATTGCTCAAGCAATTTCATGATAAGTACCCCCATAAGCCAAAGGGCCCACCTGGGGGGGGAGAGGACCTCCCCAACTAACCTCTCTGTGATCTTTTTCTTTCTTACAGGAGACTTTCTTCAATTGAAGGGGGGCAGCCTGTCAACCCTGAAGTTGGCCGAACTGTGGTCATTTCCTTTTTTGTAGTTTTCTCTAGGGAGGTTTCTCTTCTCACTGCTTCAGGGCTGACACAGCCTGGAGTGAAGGGGCCAGGAAGGGGGTTGTAGAGATAGCTGGGGTATTGTAGCCTAAATAAAATTCTTTCCCCTGGGAATCAAGGACGTTGGTGCAGATGTTCGAAAGGTAGAGACTGAGGTCACCTAGCAACTGGACTCTATGCTGATTGGACCATGTGACTGGAGACTCTGGGGGGAAGTGACAAAATTTTACTTTCAATTGGGTGTAAAACCGGCGGGAACTTAGAGCCGGTTTTCCACCAGGAACATGCCAATGTGATATGTCCCAATAAAATGTTCTTTGAGGAAATTGCCTGCCTTGGAGTTCTTATTGAATGGGATGTATTACTTGGAACCTTGACACTACTTCTTGGTAAGCTAGAAAAACTTATTTTCCAAAGCACCAGAAGGCAAGACAAGAAACAATGGATGGAAACTAAGCAAGGAGAGAAACAACCTGGAATTAAGGAGAAACTTCTTAACAGTGAGAACAATTAACCAGTGGAACAGCTTGCCTTCAAAAGTTGTAGGGGCTTCATCACTGGAGGCTTTTAAGAAAAGACTGGACAGCCACCTACCTATCTGAAATGGTATACGGTCTCCTGCTTGAGCAGGGGATTGGACTAGAACATGGGTCCTCAAACTACAGCCCATGGGCCGAATACGGCCCACTGAAGCCATTAATCTGGCCCATGTGGGACCATGAGGCTGCCCCGCCCACATTTCCCCGCCCACCCACTGGCCCCCACCCTTCAGCCAGGTGCAGGGTTTACCTTCGCGAGCTGGAAGTGGAAGGTAAGGCAGAGAGCTACTGGCAGCAGGGGGAGGCGAAATACACAGTCATTTTGGCTGGCAGAAGGCTTCTGGGGGCCAGGAAGGCCAAAAAGGCCCGGCATTGCAGCCTGTGTGGCTTCCCTTTCACTGGGACCACCCCTGCCCCACCCCACGTGGGAAAGCCACAGCCATGGTAAGCACCGCCACCAGCAGCATTGCCAAACTCTGGAACAAGATGGGAATGAGAAGGAGGCAGGCAGGGAAGGTAAATGGAAAAAAATGCCTTTAAAAGCCTCTGGCGATCCCAGCTGAGTTGCCTGATGGTCAGAGGCTTCTAAAAGCATTTTTTTCTGCAACCTCTTACTTTTAAAAGTAAAAAAAAAGTTGGCCACGCCCACCCAGTCACATTACCCCCACCAAGCCACGCCCACAAAATAAGCCACACCCACAGAACCGGTAGTAAAAAAATTTAGAACCCACCCC
Organism: Ptyas mucosa; assembly: GCA_012654045.1. Lineage (NCBI taxonomy): Eukaryota > Metazoa > Chordata > Lepidosauria > Squamata > Colubridae > Ptyas > Ptyas mucosa. The sequence goes on along the minus strand of WNWU01008996.1, from coordinate 4,343 downwards.
TGCACCCCTCCAATTCTAAATGAAACTTGAGGTGGACCTGTCCTTAGTTACCAGGGAGTCACTTTCTGATCAGTCCTCCTGATTTGGCCTCTTTTAGATTTAATCAGCATTAAGGTATTGCCTGTAACATTTACTTTATATATAATATTTACTTTTTAAAGCAGATTGGGGTGTGGGTGTGTGAGAGAAAGAAAATCGGTGGGGGTTGTGTTTGGCAACAGACAATCTCAATGGGGTTTATATAATTTGAAATCTTTTTGTTTTAAATAAAGTAAGAAATGCAGATTAATATTGCTGGAAGTAGTAACAAAAGATAATTAAATGCATCAGAAATCAATTTAAAATACATAAGATAAAGTTATATGGTGCATTCAGAGAAATGCAATCCTAATGGATTTTAGAGTGATTCTCTTTACCAAATCTTGGGGGTTTTAGTTGCAGTCTTAATTGGTGCATTTCTCACTCTGGTTTATTGTGTGGTCTTCTGAAACATATAATCAGGAGTTATTTTGAAGGAAATCCTGTTTGTTTTATTCTTTTTTTTAATGGCCTATTTTAAGAAGCCTGAAGCTGCTGTTGTACTGAAATTAGGCAAGTGGCAAAAAAGTGTGTGCTCTTTTTCCCTTGGGGGGGTGTCTTATTAAATAAATAGATGCCTTGGGTTCAGCAAGTACAGCATAGAAAGGACAAAGGCAAAATGGACTGCTAAATTGGCCATGCCCACCCAGTCACATGACCACTTAGTCATGCCCACTCAGCCGGTCCAGCCCCCCAACAGTCTGAGGAACCATGAATTGGCCCCCTGTTTAAAAAGTTTGAGGACCCGTGGACTAGAAGATCTCCAAGCTCCCTTCCAGCTTTATTCTGATCCATTTCTTATTCCTTTTTTGGGGAAGGTTGTTGAGAAGGTGGCTGCGTGGCAGCTCCAGAGGTTTCTGGATGAAACAGTTTATCTAGACCAGGGGTGTAAAACTCAAGGCAAATCGCTCCATTCCCAAGAGCCCCATAGGCGACCAAACACTTTTTGCCTGGACGGAGAAATGATGGCTACTCAAAGCTTCATGTGCTTGCAAAGGGGACATTTTGAAATGGAGCAATTAGCTCCATTTCAAAACATCCCCTTTGCAAGCAGACAAAGCTTCGTCTCCCTCTGGGCAAAAAGTGTTTGGGCAGCTACCACTGGCCCCGCCCTCTCTATCCCACTGTCTGCTTGCCCACGGCCTCAATTGGAGCCAAACTCTCATCACGCCCTGACCTGCACCCGCCCTGCCAGGAGGGCGAAGAGCCCCCATGAGTTCAGCAGCAGTGTGGGCAACCACTTGGTGGCCAGCACGGCACCTGCCATGGACGAGAAGTGTCCTTGCAGCTGCTGGGCTAGCAGGCAGGGCAGGTGGAGGCCGGGGCATGACAAGAGCTTAGCCCATTGCAGCTGTGGGCAAGCAAACAGTGGGATGAGAGGGCTCCTGCTCCTGTGGTCCCCCGCGCTCGCCACCTCCTGCACTTTAAAAAAAAAGACCTCCCTGAAAATAAGCCCAAGTGCTTATTTTCAAAGCCCAAAAGAAAATAAGACCGGGTCTTATTTTTGGGGAAACACAGTACATCTGGTGGGACCCAGAGAAGGGCCTTCTCCATGGTGGCTCCCTCCTTCTGGAACATCTTCTCTCCAGAAATTAGACTGGCCCCCACTCTAACACTCTTTCAGAAGGTCCTGAAGACATGGTTCTGCCAGCGGGCCTGGGGAACCCAGAGCAGGATGGAGCCCATTAAATGGCTGATATGAATGTGTGTTGTCACCGGGGTGGGAGGTGGGGTTTTAAAATTATTTTTATTTTTTATTATTTTTATTTCTTTTATATTGTGTTTTTATGTCCTGCAAGCCGCCTTGAATCACCATATGCAAGTAGGCAGCAATATAAATTTTCTAAATAAATAAATAAAATCATTAGTCAATTAGATGTATTAAGTCCATTTCCCACTCTCCTTCAAACCCCTTAAAAAACATTTGCCATTTGTCCACCCAGAGAGTTCTCTGCTATTATATAAAAGCACATTATGTTAAGCTTCCAGAAGGTGTATGGAGTTGGCTCTATGATTTCTGAGTCTATATTTCTTCCCAAAGAATCTGCTGCTTTAAAAACAAATTCTTCTTGTAGGTTTAAAATATTTAATGTCTGTTTTTTAAAATGTTTTGCACAGATTTTATAAGTTTCATCAAACCTTTGTGAAAAAAAATCAGGTAAAGATTGTATCTTGCTAGCCAGACTGTTTTCCCCTTTGAGTGTCAGCCTACTCCTTCTCTCTGCAATCCGATATATTGTTGCTTAAAGCAGGGAAGAAGCAGGGAGGAAGCAAAGAGGATGGAGAAGATCCAAATTTTTTTGCAGATTAATAAAATACAAATCCAAAATCACGTGCCATGTTTCCATATGGAAAGCAAAAATTAATGAGAGCAGTCAAATCAATTAAAGAAAGAAAGCAAAAAAGAAAACAGAAAGAATCCAGCAGGGGTTGAAATAAATCAGCATTCAGCCAGCCAATTAACTTTTAAAGATATGTTCAAACAAAAGATCAAAAAGTGAATTTAAAAATCCCAGGCATGCTTATCTGCCAGTTGGAAGGAGGAAATGGCTCACATGCTTTGCCCAAGAGTGTGATAGGCAACAGGCTTTTAAGGGGCTGCCAGAAAGAAGGGGGGGCAATGTATTTTCCAAAGTACCAGAAGGCAAAACAAGAAGGAATGGATGGAAACTGAACAAAGAGAGAAGCAACCTAAAACTAAGGAGAAACTTCCTGACAGTGAGAACCAATATAGGTGCAGAAATATTTCAGTCATAATTTCACATATAAAATAGCCATTTGTGTAATACAACCTGCATATTGTTCAAAACAGTCATTAGTATTATGGCTGATGTTTGACAGCAAGCCTAAAAGTCAAAGATCACAAGAGTGCTTCTTTCTCTGTATGTATACAAAACATCACATACCAGGAATAGCATATTAAGATGGACTTATACAGCCTGAATGTACCAAATAAACACACACATATTTATGCTCTGGACTATAGACATTGAATGCATGTAAATCAGGGGGGAAATGTAAAATTTGTTACTACCGGTTCTGTGGGCGTGGCTTGGGGGTGGTGGTGGTGGTAATGTGACTGGGTGGGCATGGCCAATTTTTTTTTTAACTTTTCAAAGCATTTTTTCTACAACCTCTTCGGCTGAAGAGGTTGCAAAAAATGCTTTGAAAAGCCTCTGCCGATCAAGCAACTCAGCTGGGATCGTCAGAGGCTTTTCAAAGCATTTTTTTTACCACCTCTTCGGCCGAAGAGGTTGCAGAAAAAAATGCTTTGAAAAGCCTCTGACGATCCCAGCTGAGCCGCGCGATCATCAGAGGCTTTTTTTTACTTTTAAAAGCATTTTTTCGTCGGAAGAGGTTGTAGAAAAAATGCTTTTCAAAGTTTTTTTAAAAAAGCCTCTGATGAATGTGCGGCTCAGCTGGGCATGGTGGGGGGGCACAGGGATTTTTGCTACCAGTTCTCCAAACCACCCACCGCCATTGCTACCGGATCGTGCAATCCGGTCCGAACCGGGAGCATTTCACCCCTGATGTAAATCCCTGAAAAATATGTGGTAGCCCTGGGCAAAAGAAAGGCAGTAAAATCACTCTAGGTGTAGGGACAGTGTAAAATATTAACACATGATAAATAATGGAACAATTAAAAATAATAGCACAGAGGGGTTTTTTTTCTCTCTCTCTCTCTCCCTTCCTTCCTCTTTCTTTCTCTTCTATCTTTCTCTCCTTCTTTCTTTCTTTCTGTCTCTCTCTCTCACACACACACACACACGCACACCTGGTCTGGGCACAAAGTATCTGTTGTTACAGAAGTTCTCATTTCTCTCTATAATGCACCTGATACTAATCGATACCCTATCTCTCAACTACGTAAAGCCTATGCATGTTTACTTGGCAGTAAGGCTACTCTCTTTCAGTGGGATTTACTCCTAATAGATACACATGATTGCAGGCAGACAGCTAGCTCTGTTGTTTAATAGGCTGTAAGTAAAATTTCTACATTAACAAAATTTATACCTAAAACAACAGAATAAAGGAGCAAAAAATCATAACAATAGTCTGAGCTATGCTTTTCTTCTTTAAAAGGAAGTACTATCCATTTTAACCAGACATTTAAGACTCATTAGTTTGGAATACTAGTATGGCTTGCACTGAACCTTGACAGTACTTGTTTTCCTTACAAACTAGCTCAACTTTGTTTCCTTTAAATCTTGCTTTCATTACACACCACCCGCTTCTGACCAAGAGCTCCATTTTTAGGGAAAGAG
>WNWU01008995.1:0-16356 GCA_012654045.1 Ptyas mucosa | reverse complement strand
TTTTTTTTTTTTACTTTTAAAATCATTTTTTACATGTAAAACCATGTAAAAAATGCTTTCAAAAGGCTCTGACGATCCCAGCTGAGTTGCCTGATCGGTAGACAACACAGCTGAAATTGTCAGAGCTTGGATCATCAGAGCCATTTAAAAGAAAAAAAGGTTTTTTCTTTTAAATGGCTCTGGCGATCCAAGCTGAGTTGCCTGATCGGTAGACAACTCAGCTGAAATTGTCAGAACTTGGATCATCAGAGCCATTTAAAAGAAAAAAAGGTTTTTTCTTTTAAATGGCTCTGGAGATCCAAGCTGAGTTGCCTGATCAGAGCTTGGCTCGTCAGAGCCATTTAAAAGAAAAAAAAGGCTCTGATGATCATATGGCTCAGCTGGGCATGGGGGGGGGGGTGGCAGGGGCAGGGATTTTTGCTACCGGTTCTACGAACTACCCTCCGCCATCGCTACCTACTCGCCTGAGCCTGTCCGAACCGGGAGCATTTCACCCCTGAGGCAAATCCCACAGGTTTTGTTTGCAAAGAAAAATGAAAATTGCTGAGTGCAAGCCTCAAACTACTCAGACTTCAATTTATGAAAATCTTGATGAAGGAAACACCATACAACATTAAAAAATATATATTTTCTGCACAGATGTAGTAAAAGCAGATAAGTTATTTCTCTTCACTGCATCCACTTCCATGAAGCAGAGGATGAAATGGGTCTTAAAGGTAGTTTGGCTCTGTATTCAGTCTAATCCACCCCTTCGAATTCTTCCAATTTCATTCCATATCCTCTTCAAGTGACAGAAAGCCTTAGGGATATAGTCAGGAAATGAAAAATATGATCTTAAAATCTTCGTTTGGACTCATTCATCCAGGTTGTGCTAGCGATATTGCCTTAATTATTTTGACCGCAGATGGAATATGACAACTTCATTTCCTAAAATGAAACTGAAATCTACGTAGTTAGAACTTGCATAGTCTGAGTAGCGATCGATGGCCATATACACTGTCTTAAAATACCATCACTATATTTTTATATATTTGTACTGCTACAGCTTGTGACAATTTCTTTGTCACCGAGCGTTTTTCCATACCAAGCGAAAAGAATCACTCTAACCTTATATCATTAGGGAACAGCTTATAAACATATCAAAAAATATCACAAAGATACAATAATAATGCAATATATCCAAAATGGTCCAGGGAATGGTGTTTCAAAAGCCAAAGTTAAAAATCATGATTAAAGTGCCATTTCTTTCTTCTTATATCAACATCACATACATGTACAAGGGTGGATTGACATTTTGGCCATCCCCTGTTGTATACAATATTATGAACAATCTTTATTTATTTATTTAGCGTATGGCTAAATATTGAAACATTTCATTTTTACAGGTTAGAACAATTAAAACATTTTTTTAAAAAAAGCAGTAAGAAAGCTAAGAGGAAAACAGAAATAACATTTCAGAGTTTAATGTCGAGTTTGGAGATCCAGTCTGTAGTTGTCGTTGTTATGCAGAGGAAGTCCCTAAAATCTCCTTGATACCTTCTGTTAGAGCATTCCCTCACTATATGTTGGATAGTCTGTCGGGGGCCCCCGCAATCACATTGTGCCGAAAGTGTCTTTCCCCATTTATACAAGGAGTCAGCACACACCCCATGAATCGTTCTAATTCTATTGTATGTCACCCATATGTGTTGGGGTAGATTAAGTCCTGGAGGTGGACTTAATTAATTAATTAATCTCCTTACAGATGCAGTATAACAGAACAACAGAATATCAAACTTGGAAGGGACCTTGGAGGTCTTCTTTGTCAAACCCCCTCCCCCACCCAAGCAGGAGATCCTATACCATTTCTGACAGACGGCAGTCCAGTCTATTCTTTAAAGCTTCCAGCGATGAAGCTCCCACAACTTCCGAAGGCAACTTCTGTTCCATTGGTTGATTGTTCTCACTGTTAGGAAATTTCTCCTTACTTCTAGGTTGGTTCTCTCCTTTACAGTACTAGTTTCCATCCATTGCTTCTTGTTCTGCTTTCAGGTCCTTTGAAAAATAGTATATTTCTAAAGACAAACACATACTAAACTAAGCCAACTTTCTACATCTTTTTTTTTACTTCAAATCTTTTCCTATAGTTCTCTTCCCTTTCTAAGGATTCTGATTCCTATCTCCTTTTGAACCACATGGCAGCTTTACCTCAGGGGTGAAATGCTCCACTTTGGACTTGCTCGGGCGAGTAGGTAGCGATGGCGGCGGGCAGTTCGGAGAACCGGTAGCAAAAATCCCTCCCCCCCCCCCCCAGCCTCCAGCTTGCTTATCTTCGCTCTTCAGACCGAATCCTGAGCTGCTGGTTGCAACACCTGCCTTGCTTCGCTTGCTGTAATTCCTGCAATCCATTGCATCAGCAAGCAACTGAATCTCCCTGCCTGCAATCAAGCTCATCAGTGAGCAGCTCTATCTGCTTGCCTGCCTTCCCCCCACTTTGGGAGCTTTAAAAAAATAGTAAATTGGGTTTTTTTTAGTTGTTCTTTTTTTAGACCTACCCATTTAAAGTTTAGGAAGTTTTAAATTTAGCTGCTTTTATATAAAAATAAAAATTAAATTAAATTAAATAATATTTGTGCAGCTTTCTGAGATTTTGTGTGTTTCTGTAGTGTTTCACTCTAAACACACAAAATCTCACAAAGTTGTATGTGGAATTTTGTGTCTGTAAAGTGTGAAACTTGGTTTTTTGGACTTTTTGTGCCTGTGTGAGGTTCCTGCTTGTTGCAAGGGCCATTTTAGGTCTAGCACAGCTGCTTTTACATTGTGGGTGAGCCAGTTGTGTTGTGTTGTGTTGTGTATTTGTATGTAAAGTGTGAAAGTTGTTTTGGGGATTTTTTGTGGCTGTGTGGGGTTCTTGCTTGTTGCAGGGGCCATTTTGGGTCTAGCACAGCTGCTTTTACATTGTGGGTGAGCCAGTTGTGTGGTGTTGTATTTTTGTAGGTTAAAAAAGGGCAAAGAAGTGGCGTCAACTTGGCCACGCCCACCCAGTCACCTGACCACCAAGCCCCGCCCACATAACCAGTAGCAAAAAAAATTAGATTTCACCCCTGCTTCAAACCATTGGATTACAGACCACATGCAAACAAACAAAGATCAACAACGTACAGCAAAAAATCTTTCTTGAGGAATTTGATTTCCTCAACAAAACAGAAGAAATCCCTATCGAATCTGGGTGGAATTAAATTGATAGTATTGTACAATGACTGTAGAGAATGCAGCCAATTAATGGGTGCTATATTTTCCTTTTAATTTTTTTTTTAAAAAGAGTGAATCAAAATCAGAGTCATTTGTGGCTAAATTCCTCCTCCTCCTTCCCCTCCCCCTCCTCTCTTCTCCTCCCTTTTCTCCACATAGCCCGGTGGAGATATGTAACAAATCCATATCAAACCAGAACTCAGAATGGTTATTTTTAGATTCTGAATGAATTAATCGTTTCTGTTCAACAGGTCAAGGACTATAGCATAGTTATGCAGCACCTCTTTTCCTACAGCATTTCTGTGAAATTATTCAGAAGGAAAACATTCAGAGCAAAGCGCTGCTTTCATATGAAGAACCACTTCTCAAAATGTTGCTTCCATAGAAACCGTTATTGTTGTGGAGTAATTTCCAATACTCTTTAAAATGAATCTGTTAGGCCAGCTAAGCAATCTGGCTATTGTGTCTGTTAAAATGAATCTCACAATGCAGTGGGAAGTCCATATGCAATCAAGTGTTTTATTTATTTATTTTTGTTTTTCCTCTGTCATCCTCAATGGAAAAGTCTTTCCGTGTGTTCTGCCTACCAATTTATGCAATTTGCTCTTTCTTTCAACATTTGCGTGTGTTGTTGTTTGCGTAGGTTTATGTCTTTGATGGCTCTGATTCAAGCACACATATTATTAACCAGGTCTGGTTGAAGTGTATGTAGTCCCTGTGAGTTGTTTGCTAATATCCACAGAATATCATATAAAAGAATAAAAAAAATTCTCAACCAGGCTTGCTTGATTTTGCTGAATTCCCAGTCATAAACATCTCAGTTTAATATCCCATGATTTATTTTTTCATGTCATGCATACAAGTTATTGTTGTGACACAGCAGGACCAATTCATATGAAATGTTGTCAGTGAGATCTATTATTTTGGAAGAAAACGTAACAACTGGCTGAAAAAAAAAACGCTATCTGTTTATGGTGTTAAGTTTCCTTCCAACTTTCACAGCTGTATTCCTGAGTCTTCCTCTAGAGTAGCTAAATGTTCAGTCCAGTGGTGAAATCTGAATTGGTTTACTACCAGTTCGCTGGCCGCGCATGCACACCAAATGTGAGCTGCGTGCACACCAAACACATGCTGTGCATTTAGTTAGCTACCGGTTCAGTTGAACCGGTAGCTAACTAAACCGGTTCAGTTGAACCGGTAGTTAAAAAAAGCTACGATCTGACGATCAGCTGTGCCGCACGGTTTAGCTTTGCTAGAAAGCAGGATTTCCTGCTTTCTAGCAAAGCTAAACTGCTCTGCACAGGTGATCCCCTCTCGCTGTTCTGCTTACTTTCCCAAGCCTCCTTTTGGCACATGCTGCGCACCCATGCACATGTGCAGTACGCTCCAAAAGGAGGCTTGGGAAGGTAAGTAGAACATAGAGGAGAGGGAAATCCTACTTTCTAGCAAAGCTAAACCGCGCGGCACAGGTGATCGTCGGATTGTAGCTTTTTTAAACTACCGGTTTGACCAAATTGGTAACTAACTACCGGTTTGACCCGAACTGGTAGTTTTTATCACTAAAGATTTGCTTGAACCAAAGTGAACCAGTAGCATTTCACCCCTGGTTCACCTTATATGACAAATGGTAGCTACCAAAATCAACACTGCTGCTCAGTAAAGGTGAAAACCAAACTTAATATGGGACAATATAAGTGAAGCGGTAGGTATCTAGCATTGCTTACCAACTGGATAAACCATCAACCATCACTCTTACTAAGAGAGAATCTGAGATTTTAAAACCTGACCTACAACGATCAGATGTTGGTTTATGGTTTATGGTTTATTTGATTTATATACCGCCCTTCTCCCCGAGGGGACTCAGGGCGGTGAACAGGCAGAGATAAAAAACATAAATACAAAATTTAAAACCGAATTAAAACCAAATTAAACAATTGCCCAACCATTCAAACCCATTTTTTTTAAAAAATATATAAATCCCAGATCTAAAAATTTGGATTATACAATTTAAAATTTTCTTATAAAAAGGGAGATACTATGTCAGGCCCGCTTGATGAAATAAAAAAGTTTTTAACTCACGGCGGAAAGCACGAAGGTCCGGGATCCGCCGAATCTCTGGGGGGAGATCGTTCCAGATAGTGGGTGCTCCCACAGAGAAGGCTCTCCCCCTGGGGGCCGCCAGTCGACATTGTTTGGCCGACGGCACCCGGCGGAGTCCTTCTCTATGGGAGCGTACCGGTCGGTGGGAGGCTATTGGAGGTAGTAGGCGGTCCTGTAAGTACCCGGGTCCTAAGCCATGGAGCGCTTTAAAGGTGGTAACCAACACCTTGAAGCGCACCCGGAAGACCACCGGAAGCCAGTGCAGCTCGCGCAAGAGCGGTGTCACATGAGAGCGCCACGTCGCTCCCATCACCACCCGCGCGGCCGCACTCTGCGCCAGCTGGAGCCTCCGGGTGCTCCTCAAGGGGAGCCCCATGTAGAGAGCATTACAGTAGTCCAGGCGGGAGGTGACAAGGGCATGAGTGACCGTGAGTAAGGAGTCCCGATCCAGAAAGGGGCGCAACTGGCGGATCAGGCGAACCTGATGAAAAATCCTCCCGGACACAGCCGTCAGATGGTCTTCTAAGGACAGCCGTGAGTCCAGGAGGACGCCTAAATTGCGCGCCCTCTCTGTAGGGGCCAATGATTCGCCCTCAATAGTCAGTGATGGTACCAGCTGACTATATCGGGACGTCGGTAACCACAGCCACTCAGTCTTGGATGGATTGAGTCTGAGCCTGTTCTTCCCCATCCAGATCCGCACGGCCTCCAGGCACCGGGACATCACTTCAAGGGCATCGTTGGGGTGGTCTGGGGTGGAGATGTACAGCTGGGTGTCGTCAGAGTACTGATGATATCTCACCCCAAAACCACGGATGATCTCACCCAGCGGCTTCACATAAATATTGAACAGGAGGGGCGAGAGAACCGATCCCTGTGGCACCCCGCATATAAGGGGCCTAGGAGTCGATCTCTGCCCCCCTGCCAACACCGACTGCGACCGGTTGGAGAGAAAGGAGGAGAACCACTGTAACACAGTGCCTCCCACCCCCAACCCTTCCAACCGGTGCAGCATGATACCATGGTCGATGGTATCAAAAGCTGCTGAGAGATCTAATAGGACCAGGACAGAGGAACACCCCCTGTCCTGAGCCCTCCAGAGATCATCAACCAACGCGACCAATGCCGTTTCCGTGCTGTACCCGGGTCTGAAGCCCGACTGGAACGGATCCAGATACGTTGTTTCCTCCAGGTGCTGGGAGAACTGTCGCGCAACCACACTCTCAACAACCTTCGCCAAAAAGCGAAGGTTGGAGACCGGACGATAATTTACCAACATTGCCGGGTCCAGGGAAGGCTTCTTAAGGAGAGGCCTCACCACCGCCTCTTTCAAGGCGGCGGGAAAATCACCCTCTCCCAACGAAGCATTTATAATCTCCTGGAGCCAGCCTCGCGACACCTCCCGGGAAGCCAGTACTAGCCAGGAGGAACACGGGTCCAATAAACAAGTGGTCGCGTTCAGTCTACCCAGAATCCTGTCCACATCCTCAAGGGTCACAGGATCAAACTCAATCCAGGTAACGGTCTCAAGACTTGCCTCGTCCCCTCCCCCTGGAACCACCCAGTCGGAGTCCAGATCTTCCCGAATCTGAGTGATTTTATCATACAGATATTGAACAAAGTCCTCAGCTCTCCCCTCCAAGGGGTCCTCCCGCGCTTCCTGTTGGAGCAGGGAGCGGGTCACCCTAAAGAGGGCGGCTGGGCGGTTATCTGATGATGCAATAAGAGCAGCAAAATAGTGACGTTTTGCTGCTTTTATCGCCACTAAGTAAGTCCTAATATGGGCTCTCACTAGTGTTCGGTCGGATTCAGAGCGACTGGCCCTCCAACTACTCTCCAGGCGTCTTTTCCGGCGCTTCAACTCTCTCAGCTCCTCGGAGAACCAAGGGGCCAGTTGAGATCGGCGCCGGATCAGAGGCCGCAAAGGCACGACCCGATCGAGAGCTCCAGTGGCCGCCCTATCCCAGGCGGCCACTAGGTCTCCAGTTGAGGCGTGTGCCAGCGCCTCAGGAACTGGCCCAAGCTCCATCTGGAACCTATCAGGTTCCATCAGGCGCCTGGGGCGGAACCATCTTATCGGCTCCGCCTCCCTGCAGCGGGGTGCAGCGGTTTGAAAGTCAAGACGGAGGAGGGAGTGATCAGACCATGACAAGGGCTCGATGACTAAGTCCCCTATTTCAAGATCACTCTGCCATTGTCCAGAGACGAAAACCAAATCCAGCGTGTTTCCCCCCGTGTGGGTAGGGCCATGAATTAGTTGGGTCAGGCCTATGGCTGTCATGGAAGCCATAAACTCCCGAGCTAACTCCGACGTCTCTCCCACAGATGGCAAATTGAAATCCCCCATGACAATAAGTCTGGGGGTATCAATCGCCACCGTGGCGATAACATCGAGGAGCTCGGGCAGGGCTGTTGCCACGCGGCAGGGAGCCAGGTACGTGATCAGCAAGCCCGACTGGACCCCATGACTCCACTTCACAAGGAGGGACTCACAGCCAGTCGTCTGAGGGACAGTGGCCTCCTTCGGTCTCAGACCTTCATTTATAATAACCGCTACTCCCCCGCCCCTGCCCTGTACCCTTGGCCGATGAAATGCAAGGAAACCTGGTGGGCACATTTCAACGAGGGGAACCCCCCCCCTCCTGGCCCAACCAGGTCTCCGTAATGCCTGCCAGGTCCGCTCCCCCCTCCGAGATAAGATCACAAATGAGGGGGGCTTTGTTTACTACGGACCTGGCATTGCACAGCATCAGCCGAAGGGTCGGGCCCTGAGGGTCTGTGCAACCTGGGGAACGGGAGGAGCCTTGGGGGCCGGAGCGCACTACCGTTTGCAAACAACGGGTGCGCGCTCCCCGAACACGATATGACCCCCTGCTCCCGCCATATCTACCCCTCCCACTTACGGTAGTGATGTTATAAATACTATCCGGACAAACCCTACCTCCCCCCTCAACCCCGGGGCCCCCGCCTCTCACACCAAGTTTCTGTAACGAGCCCGTCCCTCCCCTTTGTGGGCTAACCCCCATGCCCACTGCCCGTAATCCAAACAGACCCTCCCCCTCCCTGAAACCCCTTAAAAATTTCTTTAAAAATTTATGTAAACAACCCCTTAATCGCATAGTTTTCGCATGCCACCTCTCAGGGTCCCAAGACCCGTCATTGAGGTGGGCCCTTGATAATATAGAGGGCCATCTCTGCGAGAGGGGGGAGTCTCGCAGCGCAAGTAGGTCATGTGCAGTGTACATTCCTGATGCACCATGAGAATAAAGGGTGGGGACCTTAATGACCATCATGACTTACGATTGTAATTGCAAGCTAAATTACAGTTGTAAATCGAGGATTACCTGCATTTGCAATGTTGGTTTAATCCTGGTCATTGAAAAGTTACCCAGGTGTTAAGATCTTAACAGTGTATCTGGAAAGGAACTAAGCTACTACAGGCAGTCCTCCACTTACAAGTTCATTTACTGACTGTTCAAAGTTACGATGAAACTGAAAAAAGTGAGTTATGACCATTTTTCACACTTACAACCTTGGTAGCATCCCTATGAACAGTGATCAAAATCCAGATGCTTGGCAACTGATTCATACTTATGACCCTTGTTGTTTCCCAAGGTCAGGTGATCCCCTTTTGCAACCATTTGACAAGCCAAATCAATGGGGAAGCCAGATTCACTTAACAACCATATTACTAATTATCAACTGCAATGATTCACTCTGGCAAGGAAGGTCATAAAATGGGGTATAACTCACTTAACAATGCAACTTTTGGGCTCAGTTGTGGTCGTAAGTCAAGGACTACCTGAAATTTTGACTGGTGGAAAAAGACTGTTTTCCAACAGCAAGTCTCTCTTCTGACACACCTGACAAGGTTTAGGGATTGTGCATTTGCACATCCTTGGTTTAAGGATTGTTGTGCATCACAATAACTGAGTTTGTCAGTTGGAAAGCTGACAGCCTGGGTTTGAAACCCGAGCACCACGTGACAGGTTGAGTTCCTGTTACTTGCTCCAGCTCCTGTCCACCTAAGAGTTCAAAAGCTTGCAAATGCGAGTAGATAAATAGGTACCACTTTGGTGGGAAAGTAGTATTCCATGCATAACAGCATATAGTCATAAAGGCCACAAGGCCACGGAAGCATCTTCAGACAACGTTGGCTCCCTCGGCTAAAAAACAGAGATGAGCATCATCCCCCAGAGTCAGAAATAACTGAACAGGGGAAACCTTTCTCTTTAGTAAAGTGCAATACAGGTAGTACTCAACTATATAATTACCACTACCTCTCTGTGCTGTCTATTCTAAGTTATCCTAAATTTAGGCACTACTTTCTCCCACTGTTAGCAAAATATCAATCATAGTTGTGGGAAATTTGAAAATAACTTTCGCAATTGATTATACTGTTAAAGCAGACAAAGCAATTCTAAAGACTAAAGCAGAGAAAAGAAAACTAAATCCATATTCTTTTTTTAAAAAACCGTGATACAGTCTTCCCACCCCAACCCCCAAATCAGGTAATGGAAAAGCAAAGGTAACCCTGGGAGGAAATAACAATTTGAAAAGTTTGCTTAATTATAAGCTATTCAGGTATTTTGGAAGTTGAAAAAATATATCTATGGTTAATTCCAAATGTTAAAGGTGAACATGGTTCCTGTACTCTGCAATTTTTCCTTTGGAAATCCATTCATACTGTTGGCCCAATTCTCAAGTCTATCAAGATCCTTTGAAAGTATTAGCTCTGGTGTCATCAGTAAATTTAATGAATTCCCCTTCTATCCCTCATCTAGATCATTTATCAAGATGTTGAACATTATTGGGCGCAAGACCGAGCGTTGAGGTATCCCACTGCATGCTTCTCTTACCAAGAAGTAAATGGTGGTCATTTTGTTAAGGAATTCGCAGAGTAACCCTTGAACAGCAAGGATGTACACATAGAAACGATTGAGAGTAGTTACGAATAAACACAGTCAACACACAGATACACTGAGTTGTTTACTTTCAGGAAATAATAAGGCACAGTTCAATAAACAGTCCAGGTCATACACATATAAAGCAGGAGATAGCCAAAACGACAGTCCAGGGATAATCCAATAACAAAGTCTTCTTACCAGTTGTTGTGGTCAATTACAATAAACAGTTCTTCTGGATTTGCAAACTGTAGCATACAGAGATATCAGAGCAAGAACAGCAAAGAGAACAAACCACATTTCTAGCTCCCTCTTAAGGACATTGGCTACAGAGCTAACCAATCAGGACAGAGTATGATGCAATACAGCAGTCTTAAAGCTACATTGATGGTTTATATATTGCCAACCCAACAGGTTAGGTAATAGTCATTTCCTAGTACAACTTTATCAAATGTCTTGCTGAAGTCCAAGTATACTATCTCCACAGCATTTCACTGATCAACTAATATAGTTATTTTACTATAAAAGGCAATAAGATTTGTCTGGCATGTTCTATTTTTAACAAATCCATGCTGGCTTCAGTTACAGCTACCCCTCAGTTTTGTTTCTCCAGAAGAATTAGTAGGAACAAAATGAGAAGTTTTCTTCAATTAAATCAATTGGAAATTTCTCAATCTTTTAAAAGAAGCAATAAAATCGAGGGGCACAGAGCCCGAAGAATGAAGACGAGTAACAGGCACCTTCAAATACCCCAAGTGCCACACTCAGCATTAGCTTTCAGACTGATCAGCCAAGTTCTTCTTATGTTCAAGGAATTCATCCCCAGGTTTTTTCTGAAACTTTGGTGTCTACTCACTGTCTCCTATCTATCGCGACCTCAACTTTTGACAGTATCTGCAGCTCACATCATCAGAGGCACAGAGTGGCTGGATTGGTGTACGATTGAAATTGAAAATTTAAATTTACACTGAGGAGGCAAGGGAAGCTGAGGAAGACAGATTGGTCAGAGAGATGCAGAATGCACAACGAACAGATTACAAATAGTTTAACAATTGTAGTTTGTTAGAAACCCACTATATGTGTGGAGATCATACAACTGAGCAAGAGTTGATAAAGATCTTTGTTACATTCTTATTATTACATTTATGTATTAATAAATTCATTGGCTGCTCTTCTTGCAGTCTGAGGCGAATCTGAAATTTGTGATTAAAGCCACGCTCCCTTTTCTCCTCAACTCAATATTCTTACAGCTCTGCTCCACCAGGTTCATTTGCAAGGCAGAGTAGCTTTTCATTTGAAATTTTACACTTCTTTTTTGCAGCGGGTCGTGGGACTACTCCCCACAAGCCCATCACCCATTGCACATTTAACTTTTGAAGATCTCATGGAAGCAGCCATCATTTTCAGTGCACCCACAATCCCTTAAGCTGGTCTGCACAGTGTTAAGGTAGCAAAACAGAGCAATTTCTCCCTCTCCCACATGACAATGAAGCAGAAGTAGCCACCGTTTTAGTCCTGAGGCAATTTTGGCAAAATGGCAACTTCTTCCAGAAGCCCACCGCAGGGGTCAAGGATGAATCCCAGGCAACTGCAAATAATGGCTGCTTCTATGACACATGTTAAGATATGGTGTATGTCTAACAGGTTGTCCAGGCAATATATGTGTTCTATGACTTTAACATGAATATGTATTCTATGACTTTAAGAAGTACTGTTGAGTCATTGTAATGCTGAGTCATTGTATCCTGATTGGATAAGCTCTGTTGTAATTGTATTTGTTGTGGCTCCGACCCCCGAGCCCATCGTATCGGAGGAAGAAGGCTCCGAACATGAAGGAGAGGAGCTGGCCAGGCCTCTCTCTCCCGGCCCCTCCTCTCTGGCAATTCCTCAGGTGTCGGCCGAAGGAGAGGAGATTGGCCAGGAGCCAGGTGTCTCCGATCTGTCGGAGAGTGATGAGGGAGACAAGTTGTGGCTGGATCCATGCCAGCGTCGGTGTGCTAAACGGTCACAGCAGATGAGGAGGCGTGCCAGAGATTGAGCTGAGTCACTGGACCACACCCCACAGGCTATATAAGGGAGGGTGATGGCCATTCCAGCTCTGTGACGGACAAAGCAAAAACTCTGGCGAGTCACTAGCCCTTTTGGACGAACAAAGCCTCATCTGTTGTGGATTTCTGTTACTGGACTACTTCAAACTGTCTGTATTTCTGTGTTATCTGGTGAAGGGACGACCCCTCCTTCTTGAAGTAAAAGCTCTTGGCAGGCAGCTGCTGCGTTGCTGCCAAGTTTTGATAATGAACCTTTGACTGTTTTGAAACAATTATTTAACCCTTTGGGGTGGGTGTTTGTGCATGTGGGAGACGGGGACAGAACAGTATTTAAGAAGGGAACTGAAATGTAGTCATTGATGATATGCTACCATCGTGTGTAGATATGCTATCATCGTGGGTGGATATGCTACCAGTGTGATCTGTTACCAGCGTGAATGTGCTGCTGTTTATTATCTATTGCTATTTTGTATGGTAAGAAGACTTTTGTATCACTAGACTGATTTGACTAGCAAAGACTTGGATTGTTTAAAGATGATGAGATTGTTTTTTTCTACAAAGTAAAATCTTTGATAAACCAGTTTGTATGTATTTTATTCATAGCTCTCAGCACCGTTTCCCTGTGCTCTATGCTCTGCTGGTTGGTTAACACAACAATATCCTTAACATTGGTTATGGGCCAACCAGAACTAACCAGAACTAACCAGAACTAGCCAACCAGAACTAACTAGGATTGCTCAGAGCTAAATAGAGCTATATAGTGACCTGAGAGTTAATGTGAATAATACAAAAAAACTGTGTTTGTGATATATAATCCAAGTGAAGATGGCGCAAGAACAGTTATCGAATATTTCCATGATAACCCGGTTGGATGGGACAAACTATGTATCCTGGTCTACCAAATGTAATATACTTTTGCGTAGAGAAGGACTGTGGGACATAGTAAATAATCCACCGGATGTAACAGCATGGGATCCTGATGATGATGAAGATGCGAAGAAATTGGCCAAGTTTAACAGAGATAATGAACGAGCGCTTTGCATAATTAGACTGACACTGAATGACCAGCAGGTTGTCCATATTCGTGGCGAGGAATCTGCTGCTAGGTGTTGGACCAAGTTGAAGAGACTATATGTTCGTGACAGTGTGGGTGCTCATATATATCTCACACAAAAATTGTTCAAACAACATCTTTTTAAAGGAGGAGATATGATGGCTCATTTGGAATCCATGACTAGAATTTTCCAGGAGCTGCATGAAAAGGAACTTGTTTTCTCAGAACTACAACAAGTTTATATAATCCTTTCTTCTTTGGACGATAGTTATGACGACTATGTTTCTTCACTGGAGGTTTTGACCAGAGATGAACTCACATTGACTGGAATAACCGGTAGGTTATTGGAAGAGTCCAGAAGAAGACAAGAAAGGGATCAACTGAAAGTAAAACAACCAAAAGAAGAAAAAATGTATTCAACTGCTTATTTTGTAAAACGATGTTTTGCTTGTGGGGCTAAAGGGCATATAGCTAAGTATTGTAAGAATAAGAAAATGTCTGCTGGGGACTATAATAGACCCAAAAAGGGTTGTAATTTAGCTATATCCAGTTCAACTAGTAAAGTTAACCAGGATTGGTGGGTTGTTGATAGTGGTGCTTCTCAATCTATTACTAGGAATAGAAATTTTTTTGTTGAATTGAAGAAGAGTAACCAACATGTTAAATTAGCCAATGGTTGGAAGGTTAAGGTAGCTGGAGAGGGTGTTGCACATTGGTCATTTAGTAATGAACGGTTGCCAATGTTATACATTCCTGGTTTAAAATATAATTTGCTATCTGTTAAATCTTTATTGCAAGTCGGGTTTACAGTAACATTTAAAAATGATAAGTGTTTATTTGAGAAAGATGGCAATGTTGTTACTGCAATATTAGAAAATGATTTATTCATTTTACGTGAGAACCCAGCATTAGTGGCTAATTCTAGGTCAGTTTATAGGAATGATAAACCACATGATGAATGTATTCATCTGTTGCATCGGAGACTAGGGCATATAAATTTCAGGATGTTAAAGAAAACAGTTCAGCTATCTGAAGGGATAAAACTACAATCATGTAGTAAGTATTTGAATTGTAACGCCTGTAGTCAACAGAAAAGCAGGGTAACCCCAGCAAATTGTATCAATGGTTTCAAAACCAAAAAGCCATTAGAGGTAGTGTTTGTAGATTTGATTGGACCCAAAAAACCCAGTATAGGAGCCTGCTATATCCTAAGCATAGTAGACCATTACTCTAGATATGGATTCTGTTATCTAATGAAAATGAAATGTGAAACATTCCAGCATATAAATAACTGGCTGTGATTTGTAGAAAGGAAACAGAAGTTTAAAGTAATGTGCTTAGTAACTGATAATGGCACAGAATTCACTAACCAAAGGTTAGAGAAATTTTTGCAAGAGGCAGGAATACAGCATAAACGGTCTGCACCATATAAACCACAACACAACGCTTATGTTGAAAGAAGGGGTCAAACATTACAAGCCATAACTAGAACAATGTTGGCAGATTCTGGTTTGCCTGAAACCTTATGGGGTGAGGCTGTTATGTGTGCTAACCATGTACTAAATAACGTTGTACATTCATCTACAGGTGAAATACCATTTACATTATGGCATGGGAGGAAACCAAACCTTAGTTACTTGCACACATTTGGAGCCCCTGCTTGGGTACATATTCCATCTAATGTGAGGAGGAAGGAACAATAGAAAGCCAGAAAAATGTTTTTTGTTGGCTATGACTCAAATCATCGGTCCTTTAGATTTTGGGCACCAGGAACTACTAGTGTTTACTGTAGTGCAAATGCAAAATTTCTGGAGCACGAAGGATGGGAGAAACTTGAGCGTGCAGATTATGGACAGGATGACAATAATGTTAGTATTGAGCATCAAATAGTTAATGATACCCCTGATGAGGATATAGACAATGTAGAGGTCTCTATTAAGGATGAAGAACAGGAAGTAGGTTTAGGGGAGGAGATACCTGCAATGAGTCCTGTATTGCCTAGGACAGTGATGGCTAACCTTTTTGCCATCGCGTGCCAAAAGTGAGGGGAATGCAGGGGGATACACGCGTGTGTGTCCACACCCTTAATTCTATGTGCCCTGCCCACCCGTGCATGCACACACAACCCCCCTGCACTCCCCCCGCTTTTGGCACACAATGGCACTGTGGGCCCGGTAGGCCCAGTTTTCACTCTCCCCAGGCTCCAGAGCCTTTCTAGGAGCCTGGGGAGGGCCTTCCCCACACCTCCGGAGGCCCTCCAGAGGCCGGAAATAGCATGTTTCCTGACTTCCGGTGTGCCCAGAAGGCCCGAAAATCAGCTGGCCGGAGCTCAGCTTGCGTGCCCACCAATATGGCTCTGCGTGCCACCTGTGGCACGCGTGCCATAGGTTCGCCATCACGGGCCTAGGAGATCTAATAGGGAAAGACATCCACCTGATACATATAAAGCAACCGTGGTTTGTCAGGTTAACATAGAACCTTCAAATTATGAGGACATCAAGATGTATCCTGAAAAGGAGCACAATGCATGAAAGGAGGCAATGAGTAAAGAAATCAACTCATTAACTGAATTAGGAGTTTATGACAATGTTAAAATACCCGCTGGAGACAAATTGATTGGTTGTAGATGGGTGTATAAATTAAAGAAAGGTATAGATGGGACTGTAACCCATAAAGCTCGCCTTGTAGCTCAAGGTTTTGCTCAAACTGAAAAAGATTTTGATGAGGTGTTTGCCCCAAGTTTAAGAGCTAGCACGTTAAGAACAATGCTAGTGTGGGCGGCAAAGAATAAGTATATTGTCGAGCCGTGAACAGGCTCGCCATCACTTATGGGGTGGGACGGAGATTAGAAAAGGCAGAACGCAGCCAGAGCTGTCGGACTTACAGAGTTACAGCGACACTCACAGCGGCACTTCACAGCAGGAAGCAGCTACAAACAAAGCCAGGAGCAGCGGAGACAACGGCAGGGAGGCGTGGCTGTTAACGTTTTCCTAAACGCGCTTCTGTGACGTGAACAGAG